>RJWM01004329.1:0-102767 GCA_004363535.1 Dasyprocta punctata | reverse complement strand
ACAGAGACAGAGACAGACAGAGGCAGGAAGGCAGAGATACAGAGACAGAAATAATAGGTATATGTGAAAAAGTGCATATGCGTGTGTGTGAGAGATGAGAGAGATATAAACACAGAGAAAGTACATTTGTGTAAGAAATTGTGTGTGTGTATGTAAATGAAAGAGGGAGAGAGAGAGAGAGAGAGAGAGAGAGAGAGAGAGAGAGAGAATTATTCTGATCCCATTCTGAGGCAGAGACCATTTTCCCTTCCTTATTTAGACCTTTGTTTAGACCCAATTGTCATCTGCTTGTCCCAGAGAACCTGCACAGCCTCACAGCTTTAGCCTTATCTTATTTTATATTTAACCTCATTAGCCATTTGTGGGCCTAGCCTGGGTCAGATCATTATGGCAGGCATACAAGGCCATGGACTCTGATGTTTATCTCTGCTGTGGAGTGTCTGGTGTAGTAATTAACTTTGAGGTCTTGAATACAACAGGATATGGGTTGGGGTGGGGGTGAGAATCAGAAAAGCCCTGGCTAGTTTGCAGAAGTCTTCATTAACCAGAGCCCAGTGATTTGTTTATTTGCGGCTCATATAGGAATATTTATAATATTCAGTTGCATAGCAAAACAGTGAGAAGTCTGATTTGGGCATTTAACTGCCTGTGCTGAAATCCATACATCAGCTGTATGATCCTGGGAAAGTTGCTGTATCTATTGGAGCCTCAATTTCTTCATCTGCCAAACAGGCATGATAAAATGAGTATTAAATGAGATACAAAGTTAAAGGACTTGGCACAGTCTCTGGTCAACAAATGTAAGGCTGTGCTGTCTGGCCCAAATGGCTGGCTGGTGCCCAGGCCTGTCTATGTTGCTCACAGTCCTGTGAAGGGGGCATCATCTAATATAGGTCATGCCTGACTCAGTTGGAATTTGACTTCTAAGAACATGCTCTGTGACCTCTGTATTTCTGAACACCACTGCAGAAACGTATTTTTAAAAATCATTCATCTGAGTCTGGGAGTTTACCTCAGCGGCACAGCACCTGCCTGGCAAGTGCAAGGTCATGAGTTCGATCCTTGGTACCCCCCCAAAAAAAATTCATTCATGTTACCCTCACCCTTCATCTTTCAAACTGGAAAACATCAAACAATATTTCCCTCTCGACTTTCACTGGTACATGCAGAAGTTCATCGGTGTCCCTCTTTCTGCACCCAGTTTTTGGGTTCCGTGGACTTTCCTGAGAGCCACTAGAGGGCACATCTGGGGTCTCAGGGGCCTGTGTTTCTTGTTGATGGGATTCTAAAAGCCCAGAGTCAGTCATCGCAGAACTCTCAGAGGTGGAGATCCCAATTGTGGCGTGGATGACAGGAACGGAATTTCAGTGCTGGAACTAATCAAGGAGACTTACGCACACAGTGGAAAAAGCCCATGCGATGCCCTTCCGTGAGGTTAAGCTATATGTTTTGTTCTAACAAGACCATTTGAAACTATTTTGCTCCCAAACAATCACTGACTACAAAATGCCTTCCTATAAACAATCAAATAAAATCAGTATCATTTCCTCTTAATTTGTCATGCAATTAGTGTGTGATTAGAATTTCCCAGGCTGTATTTCTTCTGTTTTAGGAGGCTGGGCAGCTGGTGGTCATGAACTTTAGAGTGAGAGAAATCTGGCTTCAAATCATAGCTTCCTCTACTTACCAATTCTTTAGCTTCACCTTTCTGACCTTCAGTCTTCTCCTCTATAAAATGGAAATAATGATAATCCTTTAAAGGACTTCTGTGATAGTAGATGCATAATGAGCACCTAGTATATAACACTGTTATGATTATTTTGATTTTTTTAAAAAATGACACTAGTAGTCACAAACATCCTTAATATATCTTGGAGAATAGTTTATTACTTCCAGGTTATAATTAAATGTGTCAGTTCCACTACTGTCACAGTTTAAATTTTATCTACCAAGATTTCTTGTTAAACATTTATAAGACCATTTCAGAAATATGCATTTTATATACAGCACTAATGCCAAATCTCAATTAGTAACAATTTTTATAACAGCACATAACTGAGGTCAGGAACTGTTTATGCGAGACGACAAGAACCACTGAACAATGTGCAAAGAAAATAGTATGCCTGCTTGGCCGTTCCTAAAATTTCAAATCAAGGTGCTGCATTTAATTAATTTCTAGAAGGTTTAATCTCAGACTTATTAAGAGCATTATTTTGTGAAGGAAAACAAACAGCCCTGCTAGCGGCACCAAACATGTTTATTCCAAATAGTTAATTAAATTGTGTCAGTTCCTGCCCTGCAGCTTTCAGACTATTCTGTTTTTCTACCCATGTGGACATTTTGTCATCATTCATTTTTATTTCCTCTTCAGCCTTTAAAAAACAGGCACGCAGCAGCAGCCCAAACATGAGTGTAGTTGGAGTATTTTGCAAAGTTAAATTGGTTAAATACGGCCTGAGCATTGGCTGCTGGGACTGTCTCCATTTTTCAAAATCCACTGGAATTTTTCAATAGTATCAAAATAAACTTGAACAGTTGTGACCCAGAACATAAGCAGCAGTAGCAAACAAAGCTAGAAGACTCTGGAAGGCCTCGTTGCTTAGAGCTACATGGAAGGGGAAGTATAGACAGGAACCCGGGTGGAGGGAGATTTGTGAGTTGACTTCCAAAACTACTAGCTCAAGCTCCTTCCAGTATCTCCCTGCCCTGCAAACACAGCAACCAGGGAATGTACTAGCTTAGGATCTTTCTCCAAGAAACACTAGGTCTTCCTTTTGACTTTGTGGTTACAGGACAGCAGTCTGCAGGGGTGCGAGGAGATAGAGGGAAAGGAAAAGATAGCAAGCACTCTTCTTAGTTGGCAGTAGGCAGCATGTTGCACAATCTTCAGGAAGTCTCCAGTTCCTAGTCACCCAAGGCCCAGGTACACTCACAGTTAGGGCAGTTCTCTCCTAAAAACCAAAGGCCCCTGGCCCCTCATCCTGTTACCTCCAAAGCCGAGTTAGAGAGAAAGTTCAGAGGACAAGCTATTCTCACACTGGTTCACAGATACATACTGACAAGTCCATATTAGTAAATCTAAAAAAAAAATAAAAGCACCTAATTTTGTAGATGGTGCTAAACATTCATTTGTATGTCAATTCTATAACTGTTTGCCAAAAGCCGATGACGTCCCAGACCCTCTTCCATCCTTGCAAAATGGGTGGTTGAAACAAAGCTAGTGAAAGGCCTGTCTACTCACAGGTGTGTCTAGCCCCAGAGTCTTCTGTGCTGGACTTTATGTAGAGCTGCAAAGAAGTAGGAGATGGTGGCATCCTCTGGGAGCCATCATCCAGGATGACCAGCAATAACAACAACTGGCATTTATTGAGCACTTTCTGTTAGCCAGGCATTAGGCTAAGTAGTTTCCTATGTTAACTGCAGTTAACTCTGTAGGATAGACACAGTCACTGTCTCCACTTTACAAACAGGATAACTAAGGCTCAAAAAAGTGAAGCAACTTGTCTAACGTCGCACAGCTACTCAGTGATAACTCCAGGACTCTGCTGCATGAAAAGGTAGTGTACCAGGGTATGCATTAAAAATACATATGCACATACCAGCTTGGACAAATTTCTGTGCCAGGGAAGGCTTTTAAAAAATAAGACTTGCAAGTCTTCAGAAGGAAGGAATACGTGTGAACTGTGCATTGGCGAAGGTGTAGTAAGACAGGGGTATGCCAGTTGGGTCTGGAAGAGTTTACAAATATGGTGAAAAGGAGGGCAAGCATCCCAGTTACTGAGAGTTGTACAGATGGTAGTGGAGAATGGGGATCCAGGGGATCCAAGCAGGAAGGTGAACACGGGTGGATATTTGGAGGGCAGGAGGGATGGCTGAGACAGCTGACTGGAAGAGATCCCTGAACTTCACGCCATTGTCATTAAACCAGAAGTGGGTGAAATGAAGTAAATTCCCACAACTGATGGAACCCTGGAGCACACCAGGCTCTGTCAGGCCAGTGGAAAGGCTTGCTCTGACGAGGGTAACTGTCATTAGCCAGCACACCTGCTGCATCGTTGTTATTTCTCATATCAGCATATGCTTGAGAGAGAATATATTTTGTGGCTAGGAGTGAATGTCCTGCAGCCTTATGGCTTGGGCTTGTGTTCTGTTTCTGCCTTTTATTAGCTGTGTGTCTTCGGAGGAATGATTTAACCTCTCTGTCTCAGTTTCTTCTGTGCTGCAAAGCAGAGTGATATGTGCCTTGTGAGATTATTGTATGAAATAAGTTCTCATTGTGTGTTAGCTCTTATTATTGTCGTTGCTGATATATCATCTCCAGCTTTAGGATGGTGTATTATTCCAGAGCCCACAGCTTGCAGGCATAGACTGTGTAAGAGCATACAAACTCATCCTTATAGTGCATCTTTCTCTATTTGTCCGTCATCTGTGGTCATTAACTCAGATGAAAGGTGACAAGGTACCCAGCAAATGTGCCAAGGCCCCTTGGCTGTGAAGAACATAATTGCAACTACTTTATCGGAAGGCTAATAACCTAGGTGTGCTTCCTTTAGCATGCAAAGCCTCATTAAGTAGGGGTCTGGGGTCCTTGCCTGCAGCTCTGTTCTCCTTCAGCATCTGTGCCATAAGGAAGTGTACTGACCTGAGGAGAAGGTGGTGTGCCAGCGATGGCTTTATTGGAAAGGTCCCTTGTCTTCAGCAGCCCTGGTGGGCATAGGGCAATCAGTTGTGTTTCTTCTCTAACCCAGAAGGCAGGAAGTTCCAAATTGGGCTGCAATTAACTCTGAAGGAACAATGGGTTTCTCCAGAATCTGACGGTTCTGAACAGGTCTAAGGAGGTGTCACACAGCCTTGGAAAATAATTACAGCCAAAATGACAATGCCTCCAATTCTGGGCTCCTGCTGCTGCACCTCAAACAAATGTATGTTTCTCCTTCCTCACAAGGTTCACTGCCCTTAATTGCTACCCTGATTCATTAAGGGGCAATTAATTTTGTGACTTGGTTTTAAAAGGCAGTAATTATAAGGTGAGGACAAAAAGCCCATGGTTAAACAGAATCAGGCTGGATGTTAGAAGGTGCTCCCTGGCAGATTAAAGGAGCAGAGAGGGAGGGAAGGAGCTTGTGTTCTAGGAAGATACTTTTCCTTCTTGGTCCCCCGTTTCCTTGATACACAACTGCCTCTGTTGTTGCCAGGTAGCATGTGGGACAAGCCCATGTTTTTCTGTCCAGTTAGTAGGACTTTGCATCTTGTAGGTCCGTGGTGCTGAGCTTGTGTCCAGTGGGCATTCTCTTGCCACAGAAGTCAACCAGAAGGTCAGGACCATGCTCAGTGGTCTGGAACCTTGGTTGGGGGGCATAGCTTCCTAAAGACACCAGACCTCATGTCAGCATTACACAGATAGAGGCCCATCTTTTTTCAGTGCCATTTTGGATATATCTTCCTTTATTTGCTTATAATTCATCAAGTGTTTGTCGACAGCATTCTAGATCCTATGCTAGATTCTTGCAATGGGATGGTAAGTAAGACAAACACATGCCGTGCCCTGACGAGTTTCAAGTCAGTGCTGGACGGTAATGACTTAAGTGCTCAAGGCAGTAATTTGAAGTGATGAAAAATGCCAGGAAAGTCCAATTCAGAGCTAATAGGACCGTGAAGTGGGGCCATCCTTGTGGTCAGGGAAGATGGTCCCAGGAAAGGGACTTTAGAGCTGGGGTCAGAAGGAATAGAGCACAGCTAATAGGTCAGTGTGGGAGAGAGGAAGAATTCTGGTCCCAGGGAAAAGCTATACAGAGGCTGTCACATAGCACTGAGCAATCCCTTCAAAAAATAAAAAATAAAGGTCACAGAGCTGGAGGGGGTGAATGTCGTGAGATAAAGAGAAGAAGGAAGTCATATAATGGGCCTCAGTTTTCCTACCCAAAAAATGGTGAGGATAAAATGAAACTATTTCCCTGTAGCTGCTGCACACCCTATTTACTGAGGTTCTTTTTTACACCTGGCTTTTCTCTTATGGTAGAGGGCAAAGCTGAAGTCACAGAATTCAACTTGCTGACACCACTGAATGCTGCAGATGATGAGTCCTTTATTCTGATATTTCTGAGTTATCTCCCCTTGTATCATGTACCCACATGAGTCTCCTTCCTGTGAGCACTCTCACACCTTGTCTTGCACACACGCATGTACATATATGCATTTGCATTGTTTTTGCAAACCAAATGGAAATTCTACTGCAGCACTGTCATGTAGGCTTTGGGTGTGGGTGTTGGTGTCAGACTGAGTTTACATCATGGCTATACTAATCACTATCCACCTAACCTTGGCAAAGATACTTTACCTCTTTATGCTTCGATTTCTGTTTCTAGGAAAGGAAGGTGAGATTGTTGTCTCATTAGTACTATTTGAATTAGTCAAGACAAGCCATGGAACCCCCTCAGCAAAGAGTAAATCCTATAGAAGAGTTACCTTACTAAGCATATTATTATTATTGAGCCATACAGCATTATGTCTAGTTCCTCTTAAGTGCTTAATAAATGATATTGTGGTTACTGAACAGTTTGTAACCTGCTTTTCAGCTAAAGATGGAATTAATAAGAGCTTTTGAGGTAAAGAGGCAGAGACACAACCTACACAGAACTGAGGATGAGCTGGCTGTTAGGATTCATCTTTTTTTCCTCTTTGCTTCATTTTGTATCTCAGTGCCATTGTCCCAGGGCAAATAGACTTGCTTCACAGAGCAAGTGAGGTGGGCTTTGGCAGCTCAAGGCATGTCATTCCACCGTTGACCAACTTGGAAAGGGACATTCTCTAACAGCTGCAGTGTGAACAGTCACCAGTATGACCTCTCAGTGACTCTGCCTGGGGCTCATCCTCATCATACAGACAAATTACTGGGGCCCCTAGAGTTGGGAGTGATTGGCAGCCCTCACTACATGCATGGAGTTGAAGGGTAGTTGTGGGGAGCAGGGACAGGTTCCCCATAGGGAATGAAGAGGTGAGCAAAGGCGAGACTACTGAGGAAATCCCCTGATTAAGGCTCTTATCTGGACTGTAGCATAGACCCAACTTACCTGTACTGTGGACCTGAATCCTCCAGACATGCAAGGAGTGCCCTGTAGGGTTGCTGCATACCACAGTTTGAGCTGGAACATGGGTATTCCAAGAATCTCAATTTACACTTAGTCTTAGAGCTAATGAACTGCTTTTCTAGCTCTCTGTCTCTGGGCTGAATCCAGTGGGCAGTGACCCAACACTCCAGTGATTTGTGGGCCTTCAGGAGGAGGGGAGAAGCTGATTATGGAGTCAGCAATTACTCTGCCCGAGCCCCTGCCTGGCAGGGCCTTATCTTTATTTATAGTTGGCTGAGCCTCCCAGAACCCAATTTTTGCCCTTGAGTGACTAGTGCACTGCAGTTTTAGTTCATAAAACACTGCTTGTTTATAATCCTTAACGGATTCTGTTTTATTAAAAGAGAAGGCTCCATACAGAGTATAAATAAAGTTAACTGGTTAAGTTTTAGTTTGTATTCACAGTGAATACGCAAGGGCGAGAACTCACCCCGGAATTATGCACATTCACGATCTGAATTTATTTTTAAAAAAAAACAAAAACTTAGGGTTTTCTCAGCCCTGGATCAAACATTTTCCAATGAGGGTACTGAGGACAGGTAGAAATAAGATCTCAAAATCAGCCTTTTACAGTGGATTTTTTAAAAGTTTGTTTGTTTACGAGACAGTATGTCTTTGTGATAAGTTCCACAATTAAAATTAGGGTCACCCTAGATCTATTTCTATTTGAATAGGAGAGACATCTTAAATCCAGGGATTGTTTCTTCGAGTGGGTAGCAGGGACAAAATCTTTAAAGAAGCAAGAAGGAAGGGAAAGGAACGTGACTCAGATTGACAGCAGTGGAGAAAAGTTGTTTAGACTGTTTCAAGAAGAGCTGTTTACATAGGGAATGGAGGTGACACAGGGAGAGTGGGTTCAAGGATCGGGTCCTGCTGGTGGGTAGTGGCCACATCTAAAGAGTTTGATACTTGACTTAAGAGGCAGCGAGAAACCACAGAATTTTTGAGGTATATAGAGCAGCCTGCTTGGAATTAAGTTTGTCCCTTATGTTTCCTATGAGCTTCATCCATCTGGGACACACCCTCAGAAGCAGCTCTTCCTTCCCTCATCCGTATCTGCCCTGGACCTTGGAAGAATGGCCCACAGTTCTTTCCCATCTTGCCCTCACCTCACCTTCCCTTCCTCCTGTCTTTGCATTCACTGTAGATGGGGCGGAGGTGGTCTCTGTGGGAAGGTTTGTTCTTGGGAAGGAGGAGGGGAAATGTCAAGGTCTCTGCAAACTAAAAAATGCTCTGAGTTTCTTACCCAAGGCCTGCTGCAGACTTTAGCAGTTTCTCAGTAAACTTTGTCTCTAGTAGACGAGACAATTCTTCGAGGTCTTTCTGTAGCAGCCTTGTAAAGGAGAAGGGAAGCCTAGAGGGGATGGTGAAGTTTGTAACGCCAAAACTCTAGGGTATGCCAGAAATAACGTCCTCCCACCTCTCCTGCATCCTTCCTTCCTTCTACCCAACAAATATGTTAAGCTCAGATTATGTATTTGGTGTTCTACGCAGAATACCCCATTTTATAAAGGTTATTTGGGAAAGAAAGATTGAAGCATTCTCATTATCCATAGGCAAGGAATTGGCACATATTTTGAAACCCTTCCTCTGTACCCATAGCCAACATCACAAGCGGAGTGTTATCCCATTGAGCCCAGAAGATGCTCAGCATCACTCTTGACAGAGTGTTGTAGGCGGCAACTTCCTGTTATTCCCAGTATGCTCTTGGGATTGTTCCTGGATATCTGACAGCCTTACTGCATACTAACTGGCTGTACCTGACTTCTTAGCCTTGGACCACCCCATAGGCCTAGAGGACCATGCATACCCAGCCTGTCTGGCACAGCCCCTTTTTCCTCATCTCCCCACCCACTGAACTGTTCCTGTCCTCGCTTAGTGATAAGAAGACACACTGGCTATGGCTAGAAGTTGGCACTGAAATTGGAGGGGTTGCAATTACAGATGCAGGGTTTATGTGCAGGGGTTAGTGCCGCAGGGAACTGAGGTTGTCACTTACTAAGTGAGACCTTGGGCAAACTATTTAAGTTCCCTGAATCTTCTTGTCATTAGAATGGAAGTTTGGATGAAATAGTCTTGAGTCCTTTAGAGCTCTGGCATTTTCTGACTTAAATAATTAAATATTACCCTCTTTACTCTGAGTTTCAGTTCCACTGTATACCTTAGGGATGGTGGGAATAACAAGGGAGAGAGGTGACCTGGGTCCCTGGTTTTTATTGCTATATAAATATAAACAAGGGCTCATCATCCATAGCTCAGCAGAAGTTGATGCTCAGTCTCACTAAGACTGTCAGCATCATTCTTTCAGCCCTGGAGCGCGTTGCTCCCCAGGCCTCTGCTGCTGGCCTGCACGTGGAAGGTAACGTGGTCCCTGGAGCCCTTTATGGATACCCCCTGACTCCATCCCCAGCCTGATCATGCCCCTTGCCTGTCATCAGGATATTTTTTTCAGTATCCCCTAGAATTGGGCCTCCAGCTAACCTCGGTTCAAGAGTCCTGCAGAGATTTCCACCACCAGGAAGAGCCCTTTTTTGACTCTATTCAGGGCCATGGGGAGGTGGCCGCAGGTCAGTCAGCCCCGTCCTACTGAGGCTTGTTTGCTGCACTCATGGTGGTGTTGGAGCTGCAGTTAATACATCAGTATTTGCTCAGGAGGGTATCTGGCAAAGAGCAGGTCCCTGGGACACTGGCAGATAGATTATCTTCTTCTGTAGCATTCTTCATTTTTTTTGGCATAAATAGAGGGGGTTCCTAGCTGCTGACAAGAGATGTGGAAAAGGAACACCCTCAGAGTCTTCCCCAGAAGAGTCTCAGTCTCACAGTTTGGCACTGGGTGATTTTGTCAGTGCCTCATGCTGTCCCCATCACTAACTATTTTCTGGCATATTCCACTTACTCCAGCTTTACCGGAGTTCTGCTCCTTACATCCATATTTATTTCAGTGACTTAGCTGGAAGACCTTGGGGTTGGACTAGTGCTGGAAGGAGTAGAGCTTGCTAACTGAGAAAATGAAGGCAGAACTGGACAGCTGGAAGTGAATCCTGCTTTTGCTGGCTAGCCCTGTACTCAGAACAAGCCTCTGACCACTTGAGGTCTCAGCCCCCTGAGAAATGAGCATGATGATGACAGAAGAACTGTAAGAGATCCATAGCATCATATTCCCAAAACAGTTTGTGGAGTACCTCATGCAAATAAAGCTCAATAAAAGGTGGATGTTGTTTAGCATCATTCTTCTCATTCACTAAAAGTAACTAATGGGTCCTTTTGCCTACGCTGAATATCTTGAGGGCAAGGACTAAATGCCCTGCTTCTTCAGTAGTCTTTCTGTTTCTGTTCCAAATGCATAGTGCTAGGTACACAAGAGAGGCTACCTACAGCTGTGGGGTTTTAATGAAACTAACCTACATTAAGAGATGGTGGTTTCATACTACTGTTCAGTAGGACCCAGGAAGAAATCAAAGACAAAGAATCGGTCTTTTGTCTTGGGACAGGGCTTGCTGGTACAAAATGAGGGAAAGGAATTCTGTCAGTGATCTCTTTGGAAAGCTGAGAAAAGAGGGCCTGCCTAGGAAAGGTCTCCAGGAAGATCTGGAGCAAGTGGAACCCAGGGTAGACAGCAGGTCTCCGCTGTGATCTACCACAATAATGTTACTTAGAATAGCACTAAAGCTTTCAGATTGTTCTTTCAAATTTAGAACAATTTTCCCCACGACCGTGTCACAGACGCCTTTTCCATTTTGAAGCGCTTTCTTGATGTGCAAGTCAGATATTGTGTAACAACTGGGATACCCAGAATCTGGCACATCCCTGGTTAAGCCTGCGCAAATGTGTTCTGCATTAGATAGCAAGAGTGCCAGAGGGGGAGGGCAAGGCCTGCTGTTCTGTGGAACAAGCTTAGAGAGGTCAGGTCAGACAGCCGTACTGTGGGAACTTACTCCTGTAGGCTCTGGCATTAAGTGCTGTGTGTCTATCATCTCATTTAATCTGCTCAGAAGTTCTTGGGTCAGTCTCCCTAGAAGAACATTCTGAGCTGGAGTCTCGTGCAAGGTGTTTTGTAAAGAAGTGCTTTAGGAACAAAGCTCGAAGGAGGTGAAAGAGGCAGGACAGACGGGAAGGAGATCCTGCAAAAGTCTGCAGGTGCAGCAGAGGTCTAGCGTCAGCTTCATGAGGAGTGTGATTGGCACCGCACATCTGTCTTCACTGGAGGCAAGTGGGTGGGGCTCCAGATGTCTTAGGGCAACCTGTCTTTGAGATGAGGTCACACTTCCCAGAGAGAGCATGGAGCATAACTTCCCATGCACTTCTGGGAGAGCTACTCTTATGTTCCGAGGTCTGCTTTGAGCTATTAGCAGTGGACCTCCCAGAAGCTATGGGAGGAATGTATCAACTTAATAAAGGAGATCTGCCTGGACACCCATAGCATTGACTGCTGAAGGGATAGTGGATGGGCCCATTTTGTAGATGAGGAAACTGAGTCCTAGAATGTTTATGTCATTAGCACAGAGATGAATAACCCAGTTATTCATCTCCAGAGCATTTGGTTTTGTGTGCCTTTTACACCACCTTCTGTTAAATTATTGTTTTCCAGCTGAGGGCCAGGTAGATACCACTAAGTCAGAGACATATGAGGGTTCAGGAGTACTGGAGATAAAGAAATGGTCAGGAGAGGCACTCTAGATCAGTTAGACTTCAGGCTGCTATGATATGGCCAACTCATCCTGCTCTGCAGGGTCTGACTTTGTTCTGGCACTGTATTTCCCAAATCCTGCAGATCCCCCTGAGTCCTGGTCAAAAGAAGATGATTGATCAGCCTCGGCTGTGGATGGAGCAGGGTGAGGGTGTGAGGGTCTGTGTGGCACCAAGCCAGGTAATCTTAAGGCAAGCAAAGCTGTCATTCCAGGGTTCCAAGGATCAGAGTCACTTTAGCCAGTGGTGGCATGGGGGTTTGGGGGTGGGGAGAGGGGAGTGAGCCAGGAAAACCCCCAGCAGGAGGCCATGCTGCAGGAGCTGAGCAGGGAGGCTGGTCTGAGATCCAGGGTGGGCAAGGAGAGGAGAGAGCTCTGATCAGGGAAGGTGAGGGGAGTCAGTTAGCAGCCCCCTGAGGCCTCCTCAGGGAGCTTGCCAGAAATAGATACCTTCTCCTGCCTTCTGCTTCTGAGCAAGCTGTTGTGCTCTGTGTGTGTGTGTGTGTGTGTGTGTGTGTGTGTGTGTGTGTCTATGTCTATGTAGGGGGTGGCAGGGGTGCAGATTGATTGAGAGAGAGAAGGGGAGGATGTATGCCGGAATTAATCCAGTGAGGAAATGTTCTGTTCCTAACACATCCATAGGGTTGGGCAAGGAGAATAGGCTCCTGTGCCTTTGAAATGCCTGATTAGGTCTGAATTGAGACATCGTCTACAGACCTTCCATGAGCTCTAGCATCGGGCCTGGGGCCGTGAAACTCACCCAGAGTCATGCCCCTTGCTGAAGCTTTCAGGGTAGGAAGCCGGGAGGGTGGTTGGGATCTGGAATCCCAAGAATTAAGAGCAGAAGTGGTGCTCAATCACCAGGATCGAGCTCTGGGTTTAATGGTTCAACATGTTTGAGGAAGTTGATGTGTTTGCCCTGATTTAAACATTTAAAAAATGTATATAGGCACATAAACATCACATACTATTCTGTAAATATATACAAGTCCTAAATGTCACTTAAAAAAAAACTAGCAATACAAAACTAGCATAGTTTGCAAAACTATGATAAAATAGGTAAACAGTTGAGGAACAGAAGGAAGCATGAAATAATCTTCATTGCAAACAATACAATAATATTAAAAAGCAAGCTGACAAAAATAAAATAAAACCTACTATGCAGAGAAAAGATCAGAGGGACCAAGTGAGAAAAGAGATTGATTTTTGTCTGCAGTCTCTAGAGGGAGGCCGGTGGATCTGCCTTTGCCATGGCCCAGAGCTTTGCACATTTAGAACAACTGCATTATTAATGAAACATTTGCATCTTAGGAAATGATAAAGCAGGCTGCTACATGTAAAAATTAAGTAACTCAATTTGTTTTAACAGCTTGTGCTCTAGTACAGCAATTTGTTTGGCATATACACAGGACTCCATCAGAACAGTAATTATGCCATGCTAATTATTTTACTGCATTGTGTACATCTGACATTTAATTACAAGAAAGTATGTGAGGGTAGATTTTTTTTCCCTCCCTCTGCCTGCCTGACAGGTAGTTTTGTTTCCCGTACATTCTTTGCACCTACATTGTCTTGATGCCAAGTTGTCATCTGCAACGGAATCGTGTTTCCATGACAGCTTTGCTCAGCCATGTTGCCTGCAAGTTGCAGACAATCACCAAAATAAACAGTTGACACAGATGTCATTCTCACCCTCCCCATTCTACCTCCCCCTCTCCCTTGATTTATCTCCTACTATAAAGATTTTATTTTTCTCCTGTTTGAGAAGGAAAGTGATTTCTGTCAACCTTGAGGATCCTTTGATACATCAGCACATCTCTCGGTGGCTTCTCCCATTGACCTCTGCCCTTCTCCATGGAAACTGTTGGCAAACTTGACTCCAGTGGCTCTGCACAGATGCCATAGCTCTGCAGCTGTGGGTGGTAGACCAGCAGGTTCCAAGCTTTGCTTTCACTGGGGAAGTGGCAAAGGTGGGCTGCCCATTCAAGATGCCAAGAAGATGGACCATGGCCTTGGCATGCCCTTCACAGGGTGTGTTGACAAACACTGCAAAGCTGAGCAGGTGTGATTCCTGGGCCATCTCCACAGAGATAGGGCTGAGGGAAGGGCGTGGTAGGGGGAGGAATCTTGGAGAGGCTTGGAGCTCTTCTTGTGGGTAGAAATACAAAATTTCAGCTGGGGTAAGGGGAGGAAGAGTAGGAAGAGAACCCAACCATAAAGTTCAGGCATTTTTTTTTTGCTAGTGCATTATTTTAATTGGTGTAGCAGTAGCAGGCCCTCCACAAACAGGAAAGGGTTGCCTGTGTCCCTACTAGACACCCTCAGGAATCCTACTCAGCTTTCTTTGAACTGTGTTAGTCTGCTTCTCTACTTCCTCCTCTTGCTTCCTTTCTTTCTCCTTGTTAGCATCCTTAGACACTCCTTAGAACCCAACATGGGCTGAGCATTGAATCAAACAGCTGTGCACTTAGCTGCAGTGACAGAACAGTTAACTGCAGGAGCTTAACGTCATGGGCCATCTGAATCATGAAACAGGCAAAACTGAGTGGACAGAGCTCTTCCAGAATGACACTGAAGACCTCGCCACCCCCACCATGAGGTCTTCCTGGGCCTCTATCTTACCACATGGCTTCCAACTTCGTGTTTGCAAGAAGGCTGCCACACAGAAATGGTACCTGTGAAGGGCCTTCTCTCTGGACTGTGTTTTACAGGTAGAAAGATAAACATGTGCCTGACTGGCACGTTAAGTGGAGAGAGAGAGAGCATGTTTTAGGTTTGTAGCCCCAATAGTAGAGGAAGATTAGGGAACGCTGAGTTAAGAATAGTTTAAGGGGCGCTAAATTACAGAATTGGCCAAAGAGGTGCACAGTGTGGAGCACAGATACACTGACCTCTGGCCCTGTGTTCTCCAGTTTGAAAAAAACATGTATTAAAAATTAACTTTCTAAGTTAGTGGAAGGTGATAAACTTACAGGATTGGGAAATAATTTGGACTTGATTCATCTTTTAAGAGATGAAGAAACTAAGTCAAAGATAAAAGGGACTGAGCTATGGCTAAGTAGGACAAGAATCCTGTTTGGCAGCCCCAGCTAATCCGGTGATTCTCATCTTGGTCAGTGTCAAAATGACCTACAACCTTGTTACATCACCCATGGCACCCCAAGAATTCAGAATCCAGTAGGTCTTGGGCCAGGCCTGAGAATCTGCAGCACGTTCTTAGATGATACTGATGCTAATAACCCAGGGACCCCACCTGAAGAACCACTGAGCTGATCACTTGCAAACATGCAATTTACAACCAGTAATCTCATAGCAGCAGATTGCTTAAATTATGCCATTTTAATTTGTGGTTCTTTGTGTGTTCTTTAACAACTAAATAACATAGTAGGAGATAATCAAAGTAGTGAGTGGGAAAACTAGACTCAATCTTAAAATGTCTGCGCCCCTGTTGTTAGGAAGCAGAGGCTCTTTACTCCTGTAATCTGGCCGTTGTCTGCGAGAGGTGGACTCAGGTCTCAGTGATGTGTCCTCAGACACTGCCCTTCCTGAGATTACCAAGAGAAATTGGGAAACCCTAATCCATAACTCTAAGATCCTCAGTGTTCCAACTCCAAAACTTCTTGAGCACAGGTGTGGATACCACACATGGATATTTCCACACCACGAAACTTTGTTCCATGAAACATATTGCACAAAATTACCTTCAGGGTAAATATATAAGGTATATATGAAACATGAATGAGTCTCAAGTTTAGACTTGGGTCCCACTCCATGCTGTATATGCAAGTATTGTTAAATAAAAACACAGTCTGAAATACTTCTGCTCCAAACATTGCAGGTAAAGGGTAGTAAACCTCTACTGTACACTTAGTGAAACCTGTAAGTCCATGTCTATCAGTTTTCTCCCCACATATATCAGTATCTATCAATAGTATATGGCAACATTTTGTATATTTTCGAACATTTTATATCAGTAGTGCCATGCTTATGTATTGTTCCTTGGCATACATTTCTCATTCAACATTATGCTGTTTCTAGTCATGCCAATACATGTCAGCCTAGTTCACTTAACTGCTTTGGAGTATTCCATATTCATATGCCATAAGGTATTTATCCTTCCCTCCTGTTTCAAGTCACTTTCAATAGAATTACTATGGCTCAATATTATTATTAATAGCAGCAGTACATTAAAATGGGACATCATTTTGAACTCTCTTCATATATTTACTCATGGAGTAAATATCTGTCACCTACTTTGGGCCAGGCATTGTTTTAAGCATGGGAGATATAATCATGAACAAACAACCTCCCTACCCTCATGATCCTTATTCATATACCTGCACCAACTCTACCAGGTGCTACTGTTGTAGGCAAAGAAATCGAAGTTCTGTGAAGTTGAGTGACTTAGCCGGATCCCCAGTGTAAAGAGCAAGAGAGCTTTGACTCAAATCATCTCACACTAATTCCAGTTCTTTCTACCATTCCATCAGGACTTCTTGGGAGCCAACGAATGATTACCATTCTGCATCTTTTTAACTCTCTCTTGAGGTCTTGATAGCTTAAAAATACCTTTTAACTTTGGAATAAATTTTATCTTTACAGTCAAGTTTCAAAGTTAGTGCCAGTTCCTTCCTGTATTAACATCTTATATTATTATGGTAACACTTGACCAAAACTAAGAAACTGAGACTGTAGATTACCATTGCCGTTTGCTTGCCTCCAGTTTTCTCATTCGTGTCCTCTGTCTATTCCAGGACCTAGTCCAGAGTGTCGTATTGCATTTAGTTGTCATGTTTCCTCAGTCTCCTTTGGTCTGCGAGGTTCTCAGTCTCTCTTTGTTTCCCATCACTTTGACTCCTCAAGGAGTACTCATTTATTTTTAGTTTATTCCAAATGTTCAAATGAGATAATGTCAAGAATTTAGAGAGACATAACCATCCCACTGGAGAATAAGGATTTGGTTGCCAGTTTAACACCTCAGAAAAGGCACCTTTTCCATTCTGCCTGGATGCTCTCCTAACGCAAAGATGCAGAGAGACAATGGGATGACACAACACAGAGTGTTGAAGCTAAAAGGACCAGGTGCTTGCTGAGTGTGGCAAATTGTAGGTTTCAACACACTAGCAGCTTATCGAGGAATTATATATAACCACCTCCCCTGCAGCATCCAAATCCAATTCCAAGTGACTTGTACTCACAGTTTGATGCTGCTGGATCTCCCCCAGATCTGCCTATTCCTGTGAATATGTGTATCTTTCAAAAGTCAGTCCTTAAATTCTGAAGATTCCAAATACCTATCATTCACAAAGGGATCAGAGCAAGCTGCCATTTCCTGGGTCCTGTGATACTGTCGCCAGAAAGAATTTAATAATCTTATTTGCCAGAACCACTGTCCATGTTGGCTGGCAACACAGAAGGATCAGAGAACTCTTTGATACAATATCAAAATTGCTGGGTAAAAGAGTTATGCTACAGGATGGAGAGCCCAGATAGGATTTATTCTTAGAACCTACTAGACAACCACCTGCCCTAGCTATATTTAAATACACAGAAACATACACATCTACACTCACATAAATGTGTATACACACACACACACACATATCCAACCTACATTATGCAATACAACTTCATTGCAGAAATTTTAGAAAATAACATAGAAGCATGAATAGCCTTGACCCACTTCCCAGTTATTGTTGATTATTTGTCTGTCTTTTTCAATTATATTTGTACTTTCTACAACCATGTTATGTAATATCCTTTTTAATATCCTTTCATTCAATGCCATCGTAAGCATTTTTTCTATTTCCTTTAAATAAATTTTAAATAAATGTGCAATAATTTTTCATTTAAATAATCTATAGTTCATTTAATCATTGTGTGGCCCTTTAGGTAAGTTGTCAAAACCATGATAAATCATTTTGAAAATACAATGTTTCCCTCCTTATTTGTTAATTATTTCTGTAAGATAGAGCCCTAAGGTAAGATTAATGAGGCAAAGGTTATAGACATTTTTAAGGCTTTTGATGGACTTTGGGGCCAAGAGGAAGAGGAAACCCATCACACTGCAACTCTTAAAGAAGCTAAATAAGAATGTTAAATTTTGTAATTTTTCTTGCATCATTACTTATTTTCTGAACTTAAGTGAACTTTGATTTGGTCTCAAAAACTAAAACTCTGCTTCGTTCATTTATTTATTCCTTTATTTGCGTAAGTCTTGGTATTAGGCCCTCTGCCACATCCTGAAAATAAGATTCTGAGCCCACAGAGGTCACTCCTCGCATGTCCAAACCAGCATTTGTCTTGGGAAGACATTGATTTTGTTGAAAAGAAAGTTGATGATATCCTATGACTTTTTTTAACCAGAGACTTGATGGTTAAATGGGGACTGTCTTCTTCTAGTTTTGTTTTTCTGAGTAAGCTGTTCTGATTTAAAGAAGGATGGCCGCCCCACGTTCCAGCTGAGGATTATCTAATTTGATCCCAGGAGGCAAAACTGAAGCATTTCCTCTGTGCCTAGGTAAATGACTTTGTTGGGAGGCTGATGCTCATGGGCCTTGCTGCTGCTATTTCTGCTTAATAATTGAAATGCACTTGGATTTCTGATAATCATTAAAAGCACAGTCTGAAGAGCTTCTCCAATAGTTTTAAGGGTAATGATGCTTTTTATATTGCTACGGTTTAGTTGTGGTTTGTCCTTGAGGGGTTCATATTTTGAAAGTCTAGTTCCTAGTGTGGTAATAGTAAGAAATGGTGAGACCTTTAAGAGGAAGGCAGAGTGAAAAGTTCTCAATGTGTGTCCTTAAAGGGATTAACACAGTGGTCCTGGGAGTCTATGGTACCTCTCTCTGGCATCCTGTCTCACTGTATGATGTCTTCCTCTCATCCATACTCCTTCTTTGAGGAGATCACCATGATGTGACCCAGCCAAGAGGAACTCACCAGAGGCAAATAGCAACTGACTTTGGACTTTCAGTCTCCAAAACTATGAGCTAAATATCTCTTTTCTTTGAAAAGTACTTAACCTCAAGTATTTCATTACAGCAATAGAAGACAGTCTAATAAAACTGTTCTCTGTTTTGGAGACTAAGATCCTTCATTGTGGGATTCCATCTTTCTAATCCTCCCAGCTTCACACAAAGGATTTTACTTTACTTTTACTTTTCTTGATGAGGAATATGTTTGAGAGGTGCCATCTTGAAATCTTGAAATAGAACCGAAGAAACACATTATCTGGCTCTTGGCAGTCTGTAACTGGGGTCAGCAGCAGTCACTCTCAGACCAGTTCTCCAATGATAAAGCCACAGCCTGTCATCTGGGGAACATTCTCTAAGTGTCTAAGTCACTCGAGTCCCTGAAGTCAGTGCAGACCTTTCGTTATAATTCTGTAGATCATGACAACCTGATGACTCCCAGCGGACCTCAGTCAAGAGTGACTAATAGAGCACAGAGTCATTTGGTTCAACTGGAGAGAAAAATCTGGGCCTCCAAGGACAAGGTTTGAGATGAGCTTCATCTGTGGTCAAGCCTGTGGCAAATGCTGTCTGCTCCTGTCACTGGGGGCTCTGATTCATCAGGCTCTGCTTCCTCAGCCCAATGAGAAGAAAGCCCCAATCTGGCAGGCCTATGTGTCTCCAAATTGGCCCTTGCACCCCGCAGCTTCAAGTCGTAGATACTGCCCGGCTGGGGAATACAGTCTATGTCTAAAGGATGCTGGTGATGGAGGGCTTGTGAAAGGTGGTGCTGTACAGCAGCCATGATGTCATTTCAGAGGTCAACTGGCTCACATTGTGCTTTTCATGATGTCACCACTAAAGTCGCTTGGCTCTAAATCAAGTTGTTTTTCTTTTGATGTTTTTTTTCATTGGTAGAAAGAGAGGAACAGTGCTCTGAAAATCACAGAATCTTTTTCCCTTTGGTTGTAGCATTGTGATACTCTCTGGGTGACCTCTCTTGCCACTCCCTCTCCCAAATCCTTATCCCGCTTGTTCTTCTCCTCTCCTATTCTGTTTATCACTTCATAATCTGTGTACGTTTTTATTGCTATGTCACTTTTATTTTGTATTGGTACATGTTTGTAGTATACAATGATTACATTCATTGAAGTATATCGGTATATGTGCATGGCATTTCTTAATTCTTTTTTTAACTTGCTTTAAAAATTTTCCAGGGTACTTGTCTCTTTAGAGCATAAATAGGATGCCCAAATGGGGTGTGGTGGTGCATGCCTGTGATTCCAGCACTAAGGAAGGCTGAGGCAAAAGAATCACTGTGAGTTTGAGATCAGCCTGGGGTATAAAGTGAGTTTAAAGCCAGCCTGAACTGCATAGTGAAACCCGGTCTCAAAAAAAAAAAAAAAAAAAAAAAAAAAAAAAAAAAAAAAAAAAAAAAAAAAAAAAAAAAAAAAAAAAAAAAAAAAAAAAAGAAAAAGAAAAAGAAAGAAAGAAAAGAAAAGGGATGCCCAAAATATGATTTTAAAATAAAAATTTATCAAAGGATCTTGTATGAGATGACAGTCGTATAAGGTCCCTTAAGGCCCAACAGTGTGAAATAGGGAGCTAGAAACCCTGAAGGCCGGTCTTCCTAAGGTAAAAGTAGTGTGGAATGCCTCTTGCTAAAATTCCACGGGACCCCTTCTCTCTGTAGGCCTCAGTGCAAATGTGCCATCATGACATGAGCTAAAAAGCAAGCTTTCCAAAGTAAAGTCTCTGTGGAGTATGAGCTCCGGGACACCAGTTGAAGTGTTCTTCCTACAACTAGGCTGGGAGTGCATTTCATCTCTTAGCAGCTGGTTTCATCTCTACCTGAGGAAAGATAAGAAATTTTGCTCAGGAAATGTGAGCCCCTGTTCCCAGGCCTCGTTCTCTCAGGCTGATGGACAGGTATGGAAGGAATGCATTTGTTGGCAGGAATTAGATAGTGCCCAGGCACAAATGGAAGTCACGTTCTTATCCTCCCTTGCTCTGCTTTGGGGAAAAATGTGATTGGTGGGGGATGCTCTGCAGGGAGAGCGGTGGAACCAGCTGAACTTTCCCAGCTGCCACTTGTCAGAGGATTCCAGCAGTGGCGTCTGGCCCAGTGAGTGCAGAAGCCAGGACAGGCCTCAAGGCGAAGGCAGTTTGTCCAGTGGGTGAGAGGGGTGACTCTTCACTGGGAATCAGGAACAAGCTCCGTGGGTATGTTTTCCCCACAAAGAGTATTTCTCCACCTTGAGCTCTTCATTGGTCATAGTACCATTTTAACTGCAAGATTTGGTGCTCCCTTTGCTTTGCTTTTATTTTATTTTATTTGTTTGTTTATTTATTCTAGACAGCATCTCACTACATAGTTCAGGCTAGTCTTGAACTCATTATTATGTAGCCCTGGTAGCCCAAGCTGGCCTCAAACTCCCACTGATTGTCCTGCCTCAGCCTATCTGAGTACTGGGATTATAGGCATGTTCCACCACGCCTGGGTCCCTTTGCCTTCATTTTCAGCCAGAAGGATTTTAATGGCAAACAGGCAAGTCAGACAGGAATTAAGAAACACAGTTACCTTGAAGCCTAACCACAGGACTGGCCAAATACCTTGCAGTTCAGAAGAATGTCACATGGCTGTTGCATGTGATGCTAGGGATATGTGTTTCCTTCCCAACAAAAGGGGTGGTATACTGCATCCCGTTTTGACATTCCCTCTTCCTCTCCCTCTCCCTCTCCCTCTTCTTCTTCTTCTCACTCTTTCTCTCTGTATGTAGGGAGAGGGGTGCTAGGGCTTGAACCCATGGCATTCACAATGATCTATATTCTCATTCCTTTTATTTTGAGACAGGGTCTTGCTACATCACTAAGTTGCCCAGCTTGGGCTCAATCCTGGAATCCTACTACCTCCACCTCCCACAGTGTTGGGGTTACAGGTATTTCATCTTCTTATCAATCTGCACCCTTTCGTTCTTCTGGGGGAAACTGAGGTAGCCTAACAGAGAGACTATTCTGGATATATGAGATATATAAACACAGGTAAATAGCTCCAAGAGTTCTTTCCTCAAGTCAGAGAAGAGCTGTGATGACCCAGGAGGACTTTGGGTACCAGCATCTTGGATACTGATATACATATGAAAGGCAGGCATGTTCCAGAAATAGTATTCCTGACAACAGAGATTGAAGTAACTTTGTTTGAATTTCAGGGTTGAAATAATGGCAGTTTTATGAATAACCAAATAGTTTTTCTGAGTTCTCTTCTTGAAAGAGTAGTCAGAGACCTTGGCTAGTATCATCTAAGTGTGTATTAAGGTCCAGTTGTGCTCCCACTGATCCTGTGACATCCTTCACTTTGAGTTCTAATTTAGAATGCCTTCCTATCTGGAAACACCTAAACACAGGTAGAATTTAGAAGCACAGTTATCTGCAAAGCATTCTGGGGCCAGGTTGGTTGCCCTTTACTCTGTTCAGTAAAAAGCAACAAGAATTCACCCAATCCAGATATACATTTAGGGGAGGGTACAAGGAGCTACCACTGGGTAAGTGTGGGGAGCAGCTGAGCTGGAGATGGATCACACATTCAGGACTAGAGCAAGGCCAGCCCCAAGAACACTGAGTGCCAGAGGCAAGCCATGTAAACAAGTTGCTGGGACTAGAACAAAGCCAGCCCAGATGGTGTCCGACCTTGATGTTCCTCCCTGTTGACAACAGCACAGAGAGCTTTGAGAATGTTTCATTTTCAGTGTTCTCAGCAAAACACTGAGACCTTGCACTTTCAGCCCTTTCATGTGCTTTCCTCCCTTTTTACAGTGAATAAAGAGGCAGACCATGCTGGGTTGCCACTGCCTTTCCATCAGAAAAGTCAGGTCCCAGCCAGGCGTGGTAGTGCACGCCTTTAATCCCAGCACTCAGGAGGCTGAAGTAGGAGGAGCATTGTAAATTCGAGGCCAGCTTGGGTTAGAATACGAGCACAAGGCAGGCCTGAGCTACATAGTGCCACCCTGCCTCAAAAAACCAGGGCTGGGAGTTTGACTCAGTGGCTTAAGTACCTGTCTGGCAGGCACAAGGCTGTGAGTTCAATCCCTGGTGCCACAAAAATAAATAAATAAATAAATAAATAAATAAGAAAAGTCAGGTTCCACTGGGTCCAAACTTTCCTTTTAGTATGTGTCTAGTGTTTTTTTCTTAATCTCCTGTTGCCCCCTTCTTAAGACTTCATTGACTGCACAGGTTGCAGCAGGTAAATAGAGTTAGTTTCCCAGGGTAGTTTAGGAGAATTCTGGAATTCTCCCAGAATTTAGTCAAATTGCAGTAGCAGGCAGCAACTATAGGCAAAGGGAAAAGCAATAAGCTGAGACTCACAGCAGTTCCCAGGTAGCTTCATGTCTGTCCTTGCCCTTGAGACGGTCATCTCCATTTCATGGCCAGGGTCCCTTCCTACTATTAAACCCCATACCTTTATGAAGAGAGCCACTAGCGAAGACTGCCTTACAGAAAAATTATTCCCAGAGAAAAGCCTTCAAATTAGAAGGAAATATTGATTGTTTTTTGTTTTCTTTTCCTCTTCCCAAAATAAATACCTCCAATTTTTACCAATCATGGGATTTTTGAAATGTTAATGATGAGATGATTTTCCTATTATCATTAACATTTCTTTTCTTTCAAAGTAAATACAGAGCACTAAGAAACATGGGGATGAATAGTCCCTTGAATGTTGGTTAAAGCAGAAGCTCAGCCTTTGTGTTTTGGCTTTGACAGGATGGGGAAATCTCAGTATCAGGCACTAGTAGGGGCAGACACACCACGAGGGTTGGGGAAAGAGTTTCCCTGAGGGAGAATCACTGTGTCTACTGGTCCAGCAGTTTCATTTTTGTGTTGTTATGGTAAATGGGTCTAAAGCTGTATAGTGTATGACCCCATTAGAACTTGACCTTCATCTTGCTCTGTCTTGAATGAGATCAAGACTAGGTCAGTTTCAGCTCTCATCAGAAACATTTTAGGTATTGGTGTTTTTAAAATGTTCTTTCTGAGACAGTGGTTAAGGCTTTTGGCCATAGCTCCTAGGGTTTCTGAGAGGGGTAGTTAATAACAATAAGAATCCTTGAGAACCTAGACCTTGTAGTTTTACAGACCTGGATTCTTATAATGATTGTACATTTTCTCAGCTATATAAGTCTGGGCAAGTTAATAGCTCTCTAACTTTAGCCTCCTTATTACTAAATGGGGGAAAATATAGTATGTCTTACATAATGAGTATTTATAAGAAGTAGAAAAGATCCCATGGGAAATTCCTAAGAAATGGAGGCTAGGATTATAACATAGGGTCTTACATCCACCTTAAGAACCAAACATGGAGATTAGAACCAGCAACACAAAAACAGGAGAAGGCAAGAAGCTAAGTGCTGGGATGTGAGAGGTCAGTCAGCGATCCCAGTGACATGCAAACCACGACTATGGTGGACAAGATAGGTGCTCTTCTAGGGAGTCTGAGCACAGACTGGACTCAGCTATAGGTGGGCACAGAGCAGATATGTGCAGCAAGTGGGAGTCTTGGAGGGAGTCTTGGATCCTGTGATATGTTAATTCTGTGACAAATCACCATAAATACAGTGGCACAAACCAACGCAAACCTAGTGTCTTACAGTTGTAGAATTTAGAAGCCTGAAATGGATTTCAGTGGGCCAAAATCAACATGTGGGCAGGGCTGCAGTCCCTCTAAGGGGTCTGGGGCAGAATCATTTTCTTACCTTTTTCCGATTCTAGAGGTAGAGGCCACCTGTACTCTTTCGCTCGTGACCTTTCCTTCATCTTCAGAGCAGCGGAGCAGCAGCTTCAGTTTCCCTCTCTGCCTCTGTCCATTACCTTCTCTCACCTCCTGGGCCAAGGGTGGACTGTGGTGAGAGACGCAGATAAATCCTCATCCCTCCTGTGGGACCTCTCCAGAGCATGCAGCCCCAGAGCAAGTATATGAGGAAAATGAAGATGGCCTAGAAAATCAGGTCCCTCTTATTTCTCCAGATTTATGCCATCACTCCTAAAATGAACTCTAACTCTATGGAGATTGGTTTAAACAATCAAATTAGTCTGATTTTAAATGGAGAGAAAGGTAGAACTTTACATTTCCAGTTATGATATCCTTCTCGGTTTTGCACATAGAGTGCAGATTAAATAACCAGTTCCTGGGCTGAATTTGAAAGCTCATGAGCACAGCTGTAGAGTTTTGTGATGGAAAGAGGTCTTAATGGCCTCCTGTCAGTTGGCTGGCCTTTTTAAGTAATATGACAAATGAGTGTTCTGATACAGTTGTCTTTGGTGTGGCTTCATGAGTTGACATAATTAAAAGTCATTTCCACTTGGCAATGCTGCAGGAAAGCTGTCCAAATCAGATGAATAAGGAAATTATTTATTTAGCAACTTGGGTGCAAACTTGCTTTTGAGAATGATGTTAGGATGGGAGGAGAGGCAGCAGACCACAGAGGTGGCACATCTCAGGTTGGCGTTCAGTTCAAGACACGTTCTTTGTCACTTTTCTCCTGCCACCATATGATTACTTCCTGCTTATACACCTGGAATCAGATATGAATGAGCTCCCCACTGCTGCTGCCCACCTGGTGGACAGAACACATCAATGTCAAAGACAAGTGTGTCTTTGATTTCCCCCAGTTCTCATGCAATAAACATCACCTGGCAATTCCTTGCAGAATGATTAGTCATTATTTCATTGTCTCTGGCCCTTCCTGCTGGGTTAATCATTGTTCTAAACAATGGCAGCATTAATCAGCATGGTATCAGTTTCTAGTCCTTAACAAAATAATAAGCTTTGAGCCCATGGAGGTCACTTTATCAAAACTCCTTCTATGATGGTTGCTATTTTCTAAGAAATCCTTGAATTCCCTTACTAGGAAAGGATCCTACGGGTGGTTAATTTGAGGTGGGTTCCTTGGGTCATCTTCAGGGCCAAATCAAAGTCTGTCTTGGTGGAAGTCTAAGACTTTTCCTCAGGGTCAACCAGTTTCTTTGACTCTGCACGTATCAGCTTTGGTGCTTTTCAAAGCTGTAGAGGCAGTCTGACTATCGTGATTCAATAGATAGGCCTTAGTTTCGAGACTTGGGTTCAGATGTGAAATTACAGACCAATGTAGTGAACCTAGGGCATACGTGGCACAGCAGGCACATAGAGACCTCTATGTTGGCACATGACCCAAGTCTCCCCAGCAGCCAAGCTTCAGATAACAGTTACTTTTTTTAAACTAAAACCTCAGTATTCAGGTTTAATTGCAGTGTTGGCACTTTGTGATAAATAAGTGGGTTTTAGGTTACAGTTTGGGCACTTGTCTCTAAAAGGTACACCATCACTGTTCTTGACTAACTGGCTGTGGAAACATGAGACAAATCTAATATTTGGGACTAAATATAATAGTCTACATATATAGAACATTTTAGCACATTGCCTGTTATGTATTAAGTGATCATAAATGATAATTTTTTAAAAATGAGAATGCTGTTTAAATCGTTTTTTTAAAAAAAATATGTGAGTCTATAGGCTTCAGGGATGTTAGCAGCAAGGAGTACATTCTCAGGGAAAGAGATAAGCTAACAAAAGTCATAAATGCTATTCTAGGTGAAAATGTAGCTATAGCATTCCATGCTTACTCAAAGTAAGTCACGAGAAGAGTGACAGGTTTGCACATAACAGGTTCTTCCAAATGCCAGCTGATGCAGCACCTCTTGCAACAAGTGTGACTTTCATCTCAAGTGATGGCCAAAGTCCTAAATACCCCAGGCCTATATCCCACACCTGAATGCCTGGGTGACCTCTTCTTCTGAGAAGCAAAGCAGATCACAAAAGCAAAGCTTACCCTTTTGCTTAAGACCCAGACTTACTTCTGCTCCTTGACCTCTTGTTCCTGAGTCACAAATGACCATGACCTCAGCCTATCTCAACAGCTGCAAGATAAAACCACTGACTCCAATATTTCTTGCCCTTTCCTGGTCTCAGCTGTCTTGTCAAAACTCAAGGAAGTCTCAAAAACTAGAATATCTCCTCCAACCACTGTTGCAGGGAAACAAACTCAAGAGAAAAACCAGGGCATGGTCTTGTTACCTCCTGCAAAGTGCTCCTCCCCCAGTGTACACGTCCTCCCATTTGAGACTTTACTGAACATAATACAAACCTATCTAATATAAATTGTTGGGAATGTACAGATGCTTATAACACACATTGAAAATATGTTCTTTTCAAAAATATGAAAGTGGAAAATTCTAAGAACAACAGCATTGTACTGTCTATGTGTTCTGGGGCCTGCATCAGAGCATCTTTTCTTTGTTATGACAAACCGTTTCTAGGAAACCCTGTGGAGAGTTCCTAAGTGTCATGCAAAGGGCCCAGGTATAGAACCCAGGGTTTCAAGTCAATGCATTCAATCGGCTTCTGAATTCAATGGCAATATTTGTAGCTCACCTTGCATAGGAGAACAAAAGTGTTCTCTTTTTGTGCAAATAGACTTCTTTGGGTGGCAGGGGATAGAATTTGTCAGACATCCCCGTGGAATGAGAACCCTTGGCTACAGGGTACAACTTTTTAAACAAACAGAATTCTGCCTGATAGCTTCCATCAGTCCCTGGAAACCCGCCATTCCCCTCCCCACGTCAAACTTGAGGTGAGGCTGGGGTTGGCAGGAGCTTGGCTCTGCCATCGTGTCCAAATTCCACTATTTCTATCCTGAAATTTGCTTTTCCTGGCAGACATTAGCCAATTCCCAATGAAAAATATCCATGACTTTTTGAAATTACAAGCAAAATTGAACTGGAAAGAGGTGTGGTTGGAGGTGGGGAGGGGCCTGGGAAGAAAGATTCACAGTATTTCTGCAAATGGCCCACTGATGTGGATCTGCATTGAGGAAGTCATTTTGCATGATCTCTGCTCACTTACTTCCAGTTCAGCTCTCTCAGCTCCCACAAGCTGGGCACAGAGCCATGTTTCTTATAAACTATAAGCCTATTGTGAAATTATGTATCCTGGCAGTTTATCAGGTGGTGCTTTTTAAAATTTTTACTGGTACCCCAGTATGGTGCAGGCATACACACTTTTACTGATACCTTCCCCTTCCACAGTGCTTGTGATTATTCATGAAAGACAACCTCTCCAAGCACCTCCCTAGGAAATCTTGTTTCTTCTAGATATATGCAGCCTCTGGTTTGTTCTGTGTCCCCAGTTGAGACAACTACTTGAGGCTCCCAGCCCAATTCCAAATGGTTTGGAAATGAATGAGGATGAAGCCCTCCCTGAAGGGTTATGCAAATCTGTGCATTCTGAGGCTGGGAAACCTCAACAACTCAGTCATCTCTTGCTTCTTATGAGATCCCCTGTAAACAATGGGGTGATGGTTGTGGTGAAATCAGTGGACAGGAGGCTGCTTCATGTTTGAGGTCTTTCTCCAGCACTGGTGCCAAGCAATTGAGGCCTCTTCTCATAATGCAACTTTGATGAATCTGGTTCTTCCTCAGACCTCAGCCTTCTGTTGAAGGGAAGAAGTATTTGTGCAGTAGGAAATGAAATTAATAGATCATTTACAACAACTTTCATCTTATCACGATAATAGTTCTAGCTGCGTTCATTTTTCCAGGCGACCACCATGTTCGGTCAGTATGACTTCCATAATGTTCTCTTCATCCCATAAACAATCACTTTTTCTTCTCAAATTCATCCTAGGCACTTCAACCAGATTGTTCATCGTGAGGTACTGTGCAGTATACCTTGGCACCTTGATCCAAATTATTCAAAAGCTCTCATTTCCCAAAGGTGTAATCTTAACTTTGTTTCGTGGCATCCAAACCCCTGCACACTGTGGTTTCTGCCTTATGGAAGGCCTTATGTGCCACTCTTCTGTAGGAACCAGACCAGAAAGCACTTGTTCCTTCAGATGCCTGTCTTCCCTCAGCTCATAGTGTCCCCTTTTGGCTGGGTTGCCTTAGATCCTCATCCCTTGCAGAGAATCCATGACAGACCCAATGCAGCCCCAATTCATTCATTTTTGTTCTCTCTTCTTTCTTTCCTCCTTCTCTCCCTCCCTCCTTCTCTCTCCTTCAGCTTATTTAGTACTTGCAGTCCAGAAACTTTCTTTGCTTCTCTATTATCTCTCCCTGGCCTATGTGTTTTATACAATATTTGCCCTAAAGTACGGACTGTTCTGTACCTCATGGGCCTCATCCTGCATGGAGCGGCCTTCCTTCATGACCAAGCGCCCTGACTCGGGTAAGCAGACCGGCTCCCATCATCCCGTGCAACCGAAGACAAGTTCTTTCATCTCTTTGTTCTAGAGTTTCCTTATCGGCTATATGGGGAATAATGAACTTTATTTTACAGAAGTAATTGTAAGGATAAAATTATAAGGTCTAGGTTAGGCATTTGGCATAGTACTCAGTGTATCACTGTCATTATCGCGGTCATTATATAGATGTGTGTTGCTGACTCAGAATTCTGGTAAATGGATTCAGGGCCTTTCTGAGGGACTGGACATTTTGGCTTGATCTCTCTATGGGATCCCTTCCTGGCCTAGTTTTCATAAATTTGACTGAGATTTGGTTTTCTCATGTGAAAACCGGGGAGAACAGAAGTACCCACTTGCCCGAGTTGTTGTGAAACTTAAATGTGATAGTGGATATTAAATGCCTATATTTAGGAAAGAAAGGCTAAGGGACTTTGAAACTGCTGTGGATAGATACTCAGTATTTCTGGCCTGTGTCACATCTTGGGCTTTCCTTGGTCACCTCAGTTTCCCCAATTCCTGTGTTGCGTCTAGTTGATGTGGGGAGGAGAAACTTCCTTCTGATTCTAACTTTATGTAATTCTGCCCTTATGCCTCATTTCATCACCCAATCCAGACCAGAGACGTGAAAGCTTTGGGATTTGGGAAGAGAGTTATCCTCCTGGTTTATAACAGTGAGCCTCTGGAGTGGCTGAGCAGAATGAGATCCCCTTGCCCCCACGTAGCACATCAGATCCCTGCAAGGCCTTCTCCCCAAACACAGAGCAGCCCTGGAAATGTGTGCACTCTCCGGGCTGTGGGATCCAACACAGACAGATTAGCCTTCTCTTCCTCCAGCCCTCCCCCACCCCCCATTTCATCAGCTTTATCCTAGGGTGGATAATGTTTCCCTAACTGCCTAATTGGGAGAGTTTAGCTGGAAATTTGCCATAGTGTTCTTTTAAAGGGTGCCAGCAGCCAGAGGCTGCCAGCTGTAATGTCAGTGGGTAATCCCAGCTCTGCTGCCGTGGAGCCAGGGAGTACCCATCTTTCTCCAAGCTCCTTCCCAGGTGGTTAGGGCAGGCCGCTGACTCTCACAGGAGAGGACATGAAAGAGCAGCACAGAGGTAGCGAAGAAAGCTGCTGCAAGCACAGATCTGTTTCCTCTCCCTGTACTACCCCTTCCAGCTTGCACCATTGGGGAATGAAATGGAATGAACCAGAATGTCACCTGCAGACACCTGGGCTCTGCGGTGTAGTGGGTAGCCCCATGGACTCGCACTGCAGCAACCCTGAGTTTACACCAGGCCTGGAGATTATTCAGAAAAAGGAAAATCTAATCACCAAGCTGTATTCCTATGTTTGAAAGAGATAGACAGACAAAGACAGACAGACAGACAGCAGTGTTTATTGCTATAAACTCTTAGGTCAGACTGCATGTTCGGATTTAGATCTAGGCACTGGTACTTGTTTGGCAAGTTTGCTACTCTCCTGGTTTCATCTCCTGTGAAGTGGAGCCATGATATTGTCTCCTACCTTGCCTCCACATGTGCAGGGACCCAGGCCCATGGAAGCTCTGCTGTCTTTAGCACATGGCATCCGGGATCTTCTTGAAGTTGCCCACAATGCTGATGAAGGCATGAAGAAATGGGAGGGGGAGGTTTTTCTAGCTATCCTTGGCAAGAGTGAGTCCCACTCACATTTTCGTCTCTAGAATGTGGTCACTTGTCCTCAGCCTCACCAGGTGAAGGAAGGTGGGTTAGCTAATGCTTAAGATGAAGAGGAATCAGGACTTAGTGCCTACCACTCAGAGAACCCTTCCTAATAACAGCGGGTATTATGGAGCACTCACCGTATGTCTGGCCCTGACTCATTAACTCGATTAACTCTGTTACTCAAAATGGCATCGTTGATACTGGGTATGTATTATATATCAATGACGGTGACTTGGGTGTGAATCCAAATGGAACATTGGAAAGAACAGTTAAAGAAGTTTTAGGGTATTTGTATAGCTATTTTCATAACAGGTAGGAAAAACACCAGTGTTGATGGTTGAATAAATGAATAAACAGTGTGGCATAGACATGCCAGGGAATATTATTCAGCTTTTAAAAGTAAGAGGATTCAGAGCCATGAGACAGGATGGATGAATCTTCAGGACATTATGTCATGTAAAATAAACCAGAAACAAAAAGAGAAATAGTGCCTGATTCTACTTACATGAGTTCTAGAGAAGAAAACTCAGAAAGACACAAGATAGAATGGTGGTTGCCAGATTGTTTAATGGGTATGACAGAGTTTTTGTTTTATAAGATGAACAATGTTCTGGAGATGAACCACAATGATGGTTGTATAATGTAAATGTACTTAATGCCAAAGAAATGAATGTGTAATGTAAATTATATACTGTGAATATTTTACTACAATTAAGAGTAATTTTAAAAAGGCTTGAGGAAGGGAATATTTACAGAGATACAGATGAGTTATTGGTGCCCCTATGTGACAGTTAAGTGCAAAGGTTGGAACAACCCCAAGAAGCTACATTCAATCTGAGCCTAAGAGAAGCGGCTCCCAGGATAAAGTGATAGTGGCTACCTAGCAGGAGCTACAGCTTTCGGTGTAGGAACTCAGCACTTCCAAATCACAGCCCACCAGAGTGGAAGCCATAGAATAAGTACATGACTTCTGACTTCCTGTCCTGTCACTTCCTGCCCATCACTCCCAGCATCTACGATTGCTGGAGATCAGAAGACAAGGGAAGCTAGTGCTGTCATCTATACAGTTCGGCCACTCTCGGGTTCATAGAAGGGCTGAGGGTGAAGAACAGATTTGGAAAGCAACTAGGGAATAGCCCTGCCATTATTTCCATTCCATGGATCAGAAAAACAAGGGGGAAATAAAGTATCATAACTGACACAGTGTTACAAAACAGTGGCCCATGATGACTGACCCCACAACCCCTGGATGGAGCAAGGAGACACTAACATGTAATGAATATCTATGCTATTCCTGGCTTTGTGCTCTTTTCTCCAAAAAATGAGAAAAGAGAGACCCAGGGTGCTTAATTAAGCAACTTGCCCAAGGTTAGGCAGCTGCTAATAGGCAGCAGGTCCAGGATTTCAGACTCCAATGTTTAGCTCTTTCCAACTGCATGACCTTCAAACTGAAAGTCCCTCATTGTCACCACCATTATCACCAGCATCAGGAGGCAGTCTCTGAGCAAGGGCTGCTTTGTGCTGTATGTCTGGACAAAGGGAGCTACTATGTATAAACCCAGTGCCTTCCCTAAGCCCCTGCATCCTTCAGGCTACAGCACCTACTTTGTAAAAAGCCACACAAAACACAGACACAAAAATGCTGTGCATCAGTCCCCCATCAGCAGTCACTAGAATGCTAGAGCTAAAAGAGACATGTGAAACCATCAATCAGTTCCCCTCATTTTGCCTAGACCGAAATGACCTGCGGGTCCAGTGTGAGTTCAGACGAAGAGGTCACATGCACTGTGCACGGGCTAGTGACTACTCACAACTAAACGTGAGTGCAGAGAATACCCCTGGATGTCTCATACACTCTCCCTTTCTTTCCATCTCCATCACTGAATTCTAGACCTGGGGTCCAAGAACTATGGCTTGTAGCCAAATCAAGCCTACTGATATTCTGGTGCCTAAGGTTTTAATGATACAGTCAGCCCTGTTTACCTCTTATCTATGACCGCTCCTCATTATACTTGCACAGTTGAGTATTGCAACCACAAAAGTATGGCATAGCAAAGGGAGGAAATCACACAATTACATAGACACCAGGAGGCAGAAAGTCAATAGGGACCACGCAAGGGTCCATCTGCCACAGAGACCTGAAAAAGCTTGCATGCAAGGATACTGACTCCTCATTTCTCAGTGTATCTAGGATTTACAGTTCCTTTCTCCTTGCTAAGCATTGTCTTGGTACTGAGAACACAGTGGAGAACAAGGCAGGCAAAGCATCTGCCCTCATATATCGTCTGCATTTTAAAGCAGCGAGAATCCATAGTGTGAGTGAATGCACATACATGGGGAGACCTTTGGGCAATTTCCCTTCGAGAGCCTGACATGCAAAGGGACTTCCTTTGCAAAACCTGCCAGTCCTACATGAGGATTAGAAGAGATCCATGGCCATTGCTTGACCATCTCCTAAAGGTCTAATACATACATCTCTGAAAATGTTCTCTAGATCTCGGACCAGGAGTGGGATTCCTCCCCTTGGTCTTTTGTGCTGTTGGTCCTTGGAACACATTGGTTAGCTGTCTCTGGGTCTACCAAAAAATCTGTTCTCAAATGCAGTGCCTACAGCATCCAAATGTCATCACTGGGACTAGAACCCAGCTGTCCTGACCCTGAAAGCTTCTCTCTGCCACTGCACCCTGCTTTTATGATCTACAATTATCTACTCCTTGTCTTTTATCTGGAGGACTTTTGACTTTTTATTCCACAAATGTTCACTGAGTGGTAACAACCAAACACCTGAAGCAGGTGTTTAGGGTGAAAAGAAGCAGAGTTCCTGCCCTTGGTGAGCCTACAGTCTGACGAAGAGACAGGTATGAGTTGAAGCATCACAGACAGAGGCAGAAGCAGTAAGACATTTGGAGACTGAGTGACACATGGTACTGGAAGAGTCTGGGAAGCTGGCCCTGAAGAAGAGGTTCATAGCTGAAGTGAGGGCAAGAGGAAAGTTAGCCAAACCAGTGGCACATGGGAGGCAATTGGAGCAGTAATCCAGGCATAGGGTACAACATAAAGGCCTTGAAGTGAGAGAAAGTGTGGAAGAATTAAAGAAGGAAGAGAGCAAAGAGAGCCAGGTGCTTTTCTTACTGAATCTGAAGTTGGGCAGCCAGACCCAAACAGAGGGAAGGAAAAGGCCCTAAGCCCACTACATTCCCAGGCCCTCTGTGATCCCCAGCATGCTGCGGCATCCCATTTATCATTCTGGAGAGCCTGCTTTGCCTCCTCCCCAGGGCTGTCACCCTATAGGAGAGGTTATCACCACACAAAAATTCAACCGACCCCCTTGCCATGAGTAAGGTCCAGAGCTTAGAATAATAACATTTTTTCCAAGCCTTCAGAAATGTCAGACCCACATCTACTTGGAATGAAAGACCAGTGTTATAGCTCTTAGCAACAGGGGATTATGCCAGCCGCAAGTCTTATAAAATTAAATAAAGCTAAGAAGTGCATTTCAGTCTATAATATGTGAGAGGGAAACTGGGTTTTTTTTTTTTTTAGCCTGTCCACCTCAAACACCTTTGGCTTTGGGAGTACAGTCATCTCTCAGTCCCCTTAGGGGACTGGTTGTAGAACCTCTGGTGGTTATCAAATTTCAAGGATGCTCAAGTCCCTTGTAAAAAATGACTTATTTACATATGTTCTATGTTTATCATCCTGTATACTTTTAGTAATTTATGGATTACTTATAATACCTAATAAATGGAATTACTGGATACATAGTCATCATACTATACAGTATGGGAAATAATGAGAAAAAGTTGTGTATATATATTCAGGAAAGGTTCATTTTTTTCTTAATATTCTCAATCCAAGGTTAGTTGAATCCATGGTTGCAGAATTTATGGATTCGAGGGCCGACTGTGCAAGTTTGAGCTGGGAGGAGTTTGAGATACATGGTTAATCTTTGAAAAGGAAAAGCGAGACGGCCTTACTCATCTTTTCTGCTAGCAGCAAGGAGCAGGGTCCAGCCATATGGGCAGTCGTAAGGGGGCAGGGCCTGCGGAGCCTGCTCAGCACTAATTAGAAGTGAAAGAAGACCTGGCTGAAGTGGCTGCAAAGACACCCAGCAGGGACCATTTCCTGCACAGGGCAGGCAGCCCTGGATTAGGGGGCGACAGGTGCTGCCCCCTCTGCCACTTTTGGCAGCATCTCATCTGCTCCTGCAGTTCATCCCTAGATGCAGATGACCTTGGAAATCTACAAGGAAGCTGGGTTTGGCTGAAGATTCTACAGGGGACTTCTGTCTCCCTAGCTCTCTCTTTGGAGGGTTTTTCTGCAAGGGCTGAAGGCCTTTTTTTTCTAGTGAAGTTCAGCACAGGGATGGGCAATATTTTGACATGACCTGGAAATCAAGCAAGTAATTGTCAATGTTTGTTAATGATGGTTAGCAAGATAAGGTGCCTTAGTATACTGTAGGGATACAGGGATGGATGAAGGAACATGTGCGGTGGCATCAGGAATGGGTGAAGCTCAGGACCTGAGACAAAGATTGAGGAGGAGGTCAGGGATGGCAAAGAGTTAGGGATAAGATGATTGTTACACTCAATACTGCTGTGATTTTTAAAAGAGAGCTTTGCTTATTGGCTCAATAATTTCTATATTGGAATTATTGTGTTAAGATGACTGCATCAAAATGACCCTCTTTTTATTGGACATTCAGAGTGGGGGGCATTTGGCAGAAATTGCCATGGAACTTTCTCATCATTCTCTCCTTTCTACACTGCTGTCACACACTCTCATTATTCCTCACTGTTACTACCACAGTCATCTCTTTGCTGTGTGGTCTGGCTTTATATTGCAGTCAGGGGATTTTTCTGTTGCATACATGTTTAAACAAGACCCTTGACTTTGCTTTCTGATACAGATTCAAGGCTCTGAATCTGATTCTTTCTCTGAATCTTGTTCTTGTTCCCTCTGCTCTGGAACATGGGGACTGACCTTGGAGGACATTATCTGGTGTGTGACTCTTAACTATTACAGGCCTGATGCCCTCCGTATTAGTCCATTTTTCATTACTGTCACGAGATGCCTGAGGCAGACTAGTTTTATAAATAAAACAGGTCTATTTAACTCATGATTTTGAATGTGGAAAGTCCCAACAGCATTTTTTTAGGCTCTTGCAAGGACTCTTATTAGCTGTATCACTTCATGGCAAATGGCAGTATCAGGAGCTTGTGTAGGAGGAAGAAATCATATCACAAAACAGGAAGCCAGAGACAGAGTGAGGTCCTCCCTCTACGTTCCATCCCTGGAAGATGCCATCAGCTCCCACATCACCACAGTGGGGATCAAGGAACCTTTGGAGTATACACACTTAAACCATATCTAAGTTATCTAAACACTATCACCCCGTGAAACCTCCTTCTACCCAGAAGGCATCTCCCATAGTGGTAACACGTGACACACTTTTGCGTGAGCATATTTTCAACATAGTTGAGTGTAGCCCTTCTGCCTTCCTTTGCCTGAAAATTACTTTTTCCATGCAGATTGGTAAGAAAGTGTACCTTGGGTATTTCTGTGGTTTAAAAGGAAAAAGAAAAAGCCTTCTCAATCAGTGTGAGCATGTTCATATGTGTGCACTGGGGTCATTAATGGTTCTTTGGAGAGAGGTTAAATTTATGTGTGGTTTAACCAAACGACATGTCTCTAGAGGCAGAGGGTGGGGGGAGACATCTCCCACTCCCATTAAATAGTATTTGTGACTCATGGAAAAAATAAAAGAAACCATGAACTCCACAAGCGTGAGAAAACAAAGGGGAAATCGCAATTGTGGATCTGCCAGAAACCTGCCATTCACAGAGCCCACAAATCACAGAAAAACAAAGAGAAATGGAAAGATTTGGTATTAAAAACCCATTCTTCCCTGAACCTGCGCCAGCATCCATAAAACAATTACATGTGATCATACTTGAGGCTTTTCTGAGACACTAATTCTTCTCTCCACTTTAAAATGCTGTGCATGATTTTTTCAAAGCCTTACACCCCGTAAAGAAGGGCACATGGTTACAAGGGGAAAGGCACAAAAGGACAGCCCGGTACCAAAGGACTGAGAGACCTCCATGGTTTCGTTTGTCTGTTAGGTTTCTTTTCTCCTCCAAGAGTTTGTTTTTGATTTGCTGAGTTTTGAGCAGGGTATGACAATCTTGTCTGGTTTTCAGAGGGACTCTTTGGTGACCTGGAGAACAGATAAAGAGGGTAGACAGATCCACAAAGTACCCACTCTGAAACAGGATACAAATCCAGTATAACTCATGACCAGAAGAAGGTGATGAGGCTGGAGGCTTGGCCCATGGTGAAATGAATGCGCACACTCGGCTATCACGAAGTGTGCTGACCCACCAATGCGTTTGTCGACCCAAAGTTCATCAGCACATTGAATGGTCTTTTGACTTAAGATTAAATAGGGCCCCTGTGTGAAATCGGCTGTTAGTTTTTAAAGCCTTTTCATTTTGACAGGTGAAAACCTCATCAGAATTACCCTATCCAGAGATGTCAGGAAAAATATACGGGAGGAAATTGGAAAATATGATTGAGCCCGAGCGTGTGCTTCCTCTACCCTGGGGTTCTCCACGGGCTGGCTGACTTCTCACTGTTTGCTCCCTAGGCATTTTCCCTCGTTGAGGGTTAAATGTAAAAAATGCACAAAAGGCAGGCGATTCTGTAGGTGTTGGCCCCCTGCTGGCTCGGCTTCATGGGCGTACCTCTCGGCAGGGGACCCACTTCTGTATCAAATGGAGGGGTATTTCTACATTGAGGTCTGAGAGGTGGAGCCCAGAGAGGGAGAGGCAAGAAGAAAAATAGGTGAATTAAGTGAGAAGCATGTAGCTGGCCAATTTAATCAAGGCTAATATATCAGGCCTGGTATTGTTTTTGGAACTAGATTCAGGAGTAACAGGATCCCTGACAAGTTGTAGCTGGCCCCCATAATGAATGTCTCCAGAGTTCATGGACCTGTCTTGAGGAAACGCCAACACAGAGCAGCAAGCAGCAGAGGTCTGCGCTGGTGGCAGGGGTGGGACACAAGGCCAGCAAGAGCTCAAAACTTCCCTGGTTTTACTGCCTTTCCCACAGGTGAGGCACTGGCTGGGCACTGGAGTTATTAAGCAGTGTGACCAATCCCAGACCTCTGTGCACCACTTCTAGGTGGAGCGGTGGTCATGGGTAGAAGGTACCAGGCCATGATTTCAGCAAGCCTTGTGCTGCAAACCACGAGTGATCCATTCTGGGCATAGAAACTGGGGAGACCCTCACATCTTCCGGTGACAGCCTACCATTCCAAGGCCCAGGGTTGGAGGTATCTCATTTAATCCACACATTCTTCAAAAGGAACTTCCCACCTTAAAAAAGGCCCTGGTTCAGTGGATAAGCCCAGGGCCCGTGGCCACTTGCTTGCAACACTGTCCAGGTAGAGTCGATTTCACATTGCAGTGGGCACCATAGAGCATCATACCCTCACCTTGGTTTCCAGCACAGACTCTGATGGTCAGCCAGGCCAGGGCTTCTCACATCTGCTCTCAGAACTCTCTGAGAGCAGATGTGAGATTGCTTAGAGAAAAGGGCCTAAACCTCTAACACACAGAGCTGAATTTGGTTGGCATAATGTAATGAGTTAGTAAAAATCCACTGCTCAGGTTCAAGTGCCGCCTTCACTGTTTACAAGCTTTTCATTTTGTATATGAAGTGATCGATATATTTCCATTTTAGGAAGATCTCTAGCTGCATTATAGAGAATGAATTGAGAGGTCAAGGTGTAGGCAAGAGAACTGAGGAGTCTTAGTGGCAGATAGTGGGAAATCTCGTATTTCCATTCTAGTGGTCAAAATCTGGACTATGTCACACTGTGTAGGGGGGTAGAAGTTTAATCTTTTATAATACTTCAATGTCACTGAGGCTGGAGACCTTGCCTAGCATCAAGTTCCCTTGGGTGGGAGATATGGTGGGGGGGGCTAGAGTGCTAAAAACAAGCTTCACTTGCCTTGCAATTTTCTCTAAGGTTTCTTCTGGAAGAAGGTTTCTTCTAAAGAAAGCCCTATTCAAGGCCCCAGTAATGGCCTTGGACAGGATGTTCATGTTCTTCTAGATTCTTTCACCAAAGGTCTCAGTGCTCCATCTCCGCAGCTTTCTTCTTGGTGGATGACAACTAGCTTTCCCTCTACTTGTTAAAGTTATTAGAGTGAAAAGACTAACTTCAGACATCAATAGGACTCAGGAGGAGAATGAATACTCAATATTAATTGTTTTCCTTTGTCAAAACAACCACAACTCATATTAATTACTTCTCCTTTGTCAAAACAAGCAACTCAAAACCAGGTTGCTAGGATGAGTCCCAGAGAGGAAGTCCCTACAACCATCTTTCTCTGTGGCCCCCATGCTACAACGCTTGTTTAAAAAGCAAAGGAACATTTGGGGAGGCAGCCACTAGCATTTTTTCCTGTCAGTAGGGTTTATTGTCAAAGGAACTTTCCTTCTGTCAGTCTTGTTTTTCAGTGAGCATGGACAAACTGATGACTCAAGCTCTTCTCGCACTGTGAGGCATCTCTGGTCTTTTGGTGAGGACGGTGGTACCTGGAATTGGTCACATGGAGTTGAGAGTGTCAGAGTGATTGGTCTTGCCTAGTATCAAAGAGGCACAGGAAAAAGACTCTGGAGCAGGTGGTCATGATGTTGGTTGTAAGCCATGAATTGGGTGTTTGTATCCACATTCTCTGCACTCCTGGAATCAGACAGATTGACTCCACATAGGAAGGGACCACATGGATCATTTTCCTTTGTTGAACCACCAATTACAATAGTCTTCTCTGCCTGGGCAAGAACACTGACTCATATTTCTGACTCCTTTACTTTGTGGGGCTTCCTACTTACTGTGTTAATCAGCTTTTCACTGTTATGACAAAATACCTGAGAATAACAACTAGAAGAAGGAAAGGTTCATTGTGGCTCATGACTTCAGTGATTTCAGTCCATGGTCAGCTTGTTTCACTGCTGTAGGTTATAGTGAGGTAGAGTATCATGATAGTACACTGTGAGGAGGAAAGCTGCTTACTTCATCACAACTAAGAAGCAGAGAGAAAGAGGAAGGGACCAGGGATGAGATAAGCCCTTTGACTCCCACACGTCCCCAGCAATCCCATCATTTCCCAAAAGTTCCACCTCTGAGCATTGCTGCAGTGGGGACCAAAACTTCAACACACAAGTCTTTGGGGGATTATGCAGGTCTGAATATCACAACTACAAAGCACTTCTTTGTCATTCTGCCCTTGGTGCCAGTGATAATCCTATGATGAGAGTTAACGTTTTTCCTCTTTTCATCAATAGGCAAATTAAGCCTCATCTAGTGTCTTAGTCCATTTTCTGTTTCCGTAGCTGAATACCACAGACAAGGTAATTTTAAGGAACAGAGGTTTATTTAGTTCATCGTTCTAGAGGTTAGGAAATCCTAGGACATGATGTGGACATCTGATAAGGGTTTTCTTACTACATCATAACATGGTAGAGGGCATCTCATGGAGAGACAAAGCAAGTGTGTGAGGTTGAGTCTCTTCCTCATCTAATAAAGCCACTAATCCCATCTAGTGGCCCCACCCACAGAATTTCATCTAACTTTAATAACCTCCCAAAAGCCCCACCTCCAAGTGCCATTAATATATGAATTTGGGGATTAAGTTTCCAATTCCTGAGCTTTTGGGAACACATTCAAACCATAGTATCTAGGTTGAAAGACCTGGCCTATGTTCCCAAATCTCTCATGTGATTGTGCCAGACCTGAGCCCAACTCTTAGACCCAGAATGTTTTACTTCCTTCTTGTCACGTCTGACTTACAGTATTTGATCACTGTCACCTTGAGCCCAGGGGATCCTGCATTTTCCATTCTTCTTTGGCTCTTCTTCCTTTGGACTGGATCCAGCATTCTGCCTGGTTCTGTTCCAAGTCTGGACCTACGTGTTTATATGAGTGCACATGCTCTTCTGTGTTATATCACTGAATTCCGAGCATTAGCAGGGCCAGGGAGGGCTTGACAGGATGATTAGATAAGTGAAGGTGAAGCAGAGCAAGGTGTTCAAGCCAAAAAGGTCAGTCTTCTCTCTCACACTTGCTGCCCAGGGAAGGAGCTGCTTCAAATAAGTCCAGCAAGTGGACCTGGACCTTCCTTTTCCACCTGGCAAAAGTCCTCCTTGCTCTCCTCCTGGCAACACTTCATCTCTTCTTGCCCTCTGGCAGATTGTGGTGCCCCTCACCCTCAGATATTTACTCCAGCAGCAGCTCTTGTCATACCGTATTACAATCCCCTCATTACCAGTGCACCATGCCCAGCACACTGGGAGCACACCGAGGCTGAGACCTGCGTTTCCTGGCAGGCCACGGTCATACTTAGGACGCGAATGAGCTATGAAGTCAGACTGCCTCCAGCACTGAATAGCTGGGTAACCATGTAGAATCTCAGTTTTCACATCTGTGAAGTAGGACTAAGAATCATGTTATCTTCATAAGGAACAAATGTCACAAAATTCAGGAAACATTAAGCATTGTAAAGGGCACAGACTTGGTACTCGGCACCTGCTGGTTGTTGTTCTGTTAACATTCCCAGTGTCTGGTCAGTGACTTGAAGGGTAGATAGAAGCAGAGAAACACCTGACAACACAAAGGTTGATTGGGTTAAGGAATGACAAATGATTGGGTGGATGATACACAACAGGCCCCAACAGGACCCCAAGTCCTTCTGGCTGTTTGGTATTCACAAGACCACTGTCTTTGGGGGCTGCTGCACCTGTAAATCACCTATTTGGTATAAACATAAACTGTAAGCTGGGTGTGGTGGCACACGCCTTTAATCCCAGCACTCGGGAGGCTGAGGTAGGCGGAGCGTTGTGAGTTCGAGGCCAGCCTGGGCTACAACGCGAGTGTAAGGCCGGCCTGAGCTACATAGTGCGACCCTGCCTCAAAAAACCAGGGCCGGGAGTTTGGCTCAGTGCCTTAAGCGCCTGCCCTGGCAGGCGCGAGGTTGTGAGTTCAATCCCCAGTGCCGCAAAAAAAAAAAAAAAAAAAAACATAAACTGTAATCTGAAAGGCATGGTCCATGCAAAGTGGAGAATTTCCTGAGGTTGTTTTGTCCCTCCAGGAACAAGGCAGGCTTGGTCCAGAGAAAATGAGATGGCAGAAAAACGAGGGAGAAGCTGTGGCACAGGGGCAATTCTTGCTTAAATTCTCATGGCACTTGCTAGAGGGTCAAGCAGAGGGGATCGATTTATGAAACCCTCACCAGGTAGCAAGGAGCAGGCTGAGAGCTTTCATACTGCACAGCGGGCAGGTATCTGGGATCTGGCCTTGAGGCTCAGTGACGAGCGTTCCCCTGGCTGTCCAGGTGTGTGACCCTCCTACCCCCTGGAATGTGGCTGCACTGAGATATAATCAGCAGAATTCCTCTGGCTTCTCAAGAAATACCCCTTTGGGAGGGAAAAGTACAAACAAGTTGGAAAAATGTGACTCTGGCTGCCCGTGCCTGAACAATTGTCCCATTGTAATGAGTGTGTCCAGTGAAGGAGAAGAGTGATCAAATAACATGTTTGTCAGAAGGCATCTACGCTTAACTCTTATATCATTTGGCACATTTGTAGGTGGGCATGTCAACGTCACCCACTTCATCTACTTTGGCTTTTGTACTTGTTTGCTGAGCTATGTCACATCTATCAAACTCCATGCTACATCTCCTTTTCTAGAACTGTCAAAGCAGTAAATATCCAACTGGAGTCATGTGATGTGTGACATAGATGGAGAACACACTGATGAAGTGGAATCCCTTGTGCACACCAGCATTTATTCACTTTCTGGCTTACTGCCCTAAAACGTCACCCCCCAAGTCTCAGGAATAAAAATCTGCATCTACAAGAAACAAAAGTCTCCTGCATCTATTAGGAATGGATTCATAGTCAGGCCAAAATTGTGTGTAAGACTGTGCCTAATTGTGAGTTGTATGTATACAGTTTATGTATATGCACATGTGCATGGTTTGGGCAGGGGGTGCCACATTTTAAAGAGAGGACTTGCCTTCTTTTTTCTTTGCTTTTTTTTTTTTTAAAGAAAGAAAGATACTTGGTTCCATAGGAAGAGAATGTCTTCCTGGAGTAATCTGTGAGGGAGTAATGAACCCTAAAACATGCAACATGTGTGAGAAGAAGCTGGCTTTCCAAAACAAATAAAACCAAGCAGGGTCCCAGTGATACCTATCAGGAAGGCACCAGCAACCAGCCCACAGTCAGTTTCCTTTTACTTTAGGCAGTCCTCTGACAGCCTTTTTCCCAAATGAGGAGAAAGCACTTGTCAAGTATATTTTTCAAAGATTATTTTAAAAGAAAAGAACATTTCAAATGGTCCCTGGTGTAGGCCCCCTGGGGGTTTCCCTCTTATATTTTTCAAAGCTCAGGACTTGGCAGATCTCTTGTTTTTCAATTGGCATGAAACAGAGTGGAAAATATGCTTGTTCCTCCAAGGTGTATCTGGGGATCAGGGTTTAGACTTAACAAAGGGCAGATGACGAGTAGCATTTGGAGAACTTTAGGGGCTCCAGAGCAAGCTACAAAATGCCAGTGTCCAAACTGACAGCTCCCTACCCCTCCCGCTGCTGCCACCTCACTTCTTTCCCCATGATAACCCTCTATGGCTCAAACTGTCTGTGACAGCTAAGCTCACGTTATCCCTTAACATGACTGTGCTTCTTGTAGAATAAACCTCTCTGCTCTTCTGCACCTGACAGTCTTAACAGGTCTCAGACAGTCTCTAAAAAATGAGAGCATATTAAGTAAATACAGTTTTTAAAGTGCATATACATTTAACAGTGGGATTATCTTTTCCTCCTCCCTCCGTCCCTCAACCACTCTTTCTTTCTCTCTCCATCTCACTCCCCCATTCCCTCCTTTTCCATGTATCCACTCACCTATGAATCAATCTGCTATATATCCATCCTCTCATTCTTTAATGAGTAAAACACAAGTAAATTTTAATACCTCATCTCAAACCAACTTGCCAAGTGGAGAAGGAAAGTGAAGCTCTCTAGACAGAGAGGGAGTTCACAGGTTGAGCCCAGTGGGCAGAGCACAGTGCCTGCTTCAGGCAGAGAAGGTTAGTGATGGTATTTAAGCATTAGGCAGGTCCCCAGCCACACTGGGTCCTCAAACAAGGAATCTTATCCTGAGGTTCATGGGTGGCACTCAAGAGGTCTGTGACCCTGAAATTGTAGAAACATTCTGTCTACATATTCATAACAATATGGTCTACCAAGGCCATCATGTTCTTAGTTCTTACAACCATCTGGATGTAAATGATGGGCCAGCTATGGTTTGACCTGTCTACATGCTTCCTCTTCTTCCCTAAATACTTGGAAGAAATTGTAAAGTAAATGGACAGAAGCAGAGGCTTGGAGTCATTGCTATTCTAGCTCAGAATCTCAGCTCTGCCTATTCACTACCAGCGTGAACTCAGAGAATTATTTAATATCGTTTAATATCTAAGATATTTGATATCTTAGACAGTTATTTATTTCATAGATATTTCGGTGGATATGGTAAGAATATTGACTCTACTGCTTCACTGAAAGGTTAAATTGAGGAAATTGAGGAAATGAGGAAATGCAAGTAGAGCATGTAGCAATGGCCATGGTGCATCTAAGTGGCTCAGTCAGTATTCATAATTGTAGTTCTAATCTCAGCTACTCAGGTGGATTGCAAGTTCAACCCCAGCCCAGACAATTTAGCAGGACCCTGTCCCAAAATGTTTTAAAGTACATAAAAAGTTCTGAGGACGTAGCTCGGTGGTTAAGAACTTGGGTAGCATTGTGAGGTCCTAGTTTCAATCCCTAGTTGTGCAAAGAAAATACATTAGTAACTATTTGTGCTGTAGTATGATAACCTAGAAATATCCATTATCCATAAAGCTCTAATATACTCTAAACCAAGAGAGAGCAAACTATGACTTTCCTATGCAAATGACTATTTCCTATAGCCAAATCCTATGCAATGACTATTTGTAAATAAAGTCTATTGGATAACAGCACACTCATTCCTTTGCATACCTATGCTTGCCATTCAGTTGAGTAGTTGTGAAAGAGACTTTATGGTCTTTAGAGCCAAAAACGTTTACTCCCTGGACCTTAACAGGAAAACATTCACCAACCTCTGCTCTAAACAATTAGAAAACAATAAATAATGTAAAATATACCCTTGAGAAAGATGTGTATAAGGAAGTATAGGCAAGGGTCATTATTATATTCTTATGCTATAGCTGGAAATAATCTACATGTCAATCAAGAGAGGAATGTTCTACCTCTGCTATTACAGTTGAAAAGAATGCATTCTATCCATGATGAATAATGTGGAAAAGTCTCCTCTAGGGATTGGTGAGTGGAGGAAAAAAGCAAGGATGTCACCATTTGTGTAAAATATATTGTATATTTTCTTCCAGATCATATGTAGATATGTAAATGCATAGAAGAGACTCAGGAAAAACAGATTATCCTACAGATAATTCTTGCCTTGGAGGAGGAATGGAACTTACAGGTTTATGTCAATAGAGATTGCAGCCCTAACCATAATGCTTTTACTGATTGTACCATGAGCAGGAGAATGTACTCATGTATTACTTGTTTCATGAAACTTCATTGTAAAGCTACTGCATATAAGATGTAAGACATTTAGCCAGAGCACTGATTGAAGGATGAGTGGTAGAGCGATGGGAAACAAACATGGTACCAATCAGGGGATTCATAAAAGCAAAACCACAAAGACTAGAAAGACAGTGATGATGTGGTACAATGAGAACAGTGGGGTGGCCCCATGAAAGCTGGGAGAACAGTCTACATGTTCGGAGTTTGCGGTGGGAAGATAATTAGCACAGGAAGAGGTCATTTGTCACAGTGCAGGGCACAAAGAGAAATTTAAGCATTCACATGATGTCACCATAGAGGCAACAATTGGGAAGGCCATGGACACTCAGGAAGGTCAAAAATCTCTGGAATCTTCATGTGTGGGGCAGAGAGGGCATTATTCTCAGTATCCCCATACCTCCCTTAATTTTTTAATTTCTTCAGATTATCCCTTGTGGGAAGGGGCCAGCAGTCCGTTTCTTGTTAGGGTTTCCTGAAACTGACTGGCTAGTTGGTTTTAGCTTCTAACAGTAGAGGAGGAAAAATATCTGTTTCTGAAATAGGTGCCATAACATATAAAAGTTCTAGTCAGATAAGGTTTAGGGAAAGATCAGTTGATATTCATATTTTTAACATTAGGAAGTCAACTCAGCTGGAGAAGAAATTAAATGTGTTTCGCAGGATGACTGATAGTTTTACAATGAACACTAAGAAACTATATGTATTTGGCCAGGTTGGGGGCTCTGGTTTAAAATGTGTGCCCTGGGTGTTAGAAACCGGAAGGAGGGCAGACAAACTGTTGAAATTACAGAGATTATTTTCACTAACTTCCTCTTTGTGATTAGGTATTGGGGAGACAACCATTCCTTGCTTATGCCTTTCATGCCAGGTATTGCATCTGGTACAAGATGATACCAGTTAGTCATAAGATATCTTAGGTTGTCCCCAGGCTGGTGTCTGCCAGCAAGCTGTTTATATAAAGGACCAAATAGTGAATATGTAAGGTTGTCTGGGACAGTTGGTCTGTGTTACAACTTCTAGGTTCTGCTTTTGTGATGTAAATGCAACTGTAGACAGGACAGGTGGTCCCTTGTAGGTAGAGATTCTGTATTGATGAATTCAATCAACTGTGAATTAAAAACCTTTTTTAAAAGTTCCAGAAAGTTCCACAAAGCTGACTTGAGTCGTCTTTGTGCCAATCCCTGAATCCACAGGAAGAAAGTGCTATTAGACCTCCGTAGCGTCCATCATCTTGCAGGTCCTCAGGGTCTCTCCAGTGCTTGTCTGAGTGTTGGTCACTTCAGATCTTACTCCTGCATGGCTCATTTAGCCTATGAGGCTTTAGTCCTTGGAAACCTTTTTATTCTCATTATTCCCCAAACAATACAGCATACCAACTATTTACACAACATTTACATTGCATTAGGTGTTATAAATAATCTAGAGATGATTTAAACCACACAGGCAATCTGCAAATACGACAGCATTTTATATATGGAACTTGTGCATCCTTGGATCTGGATATCCTTGGGAGTCCTGTAAATAAATGGGTGGAAATGGCTGTTTTCTTTTAAAACTTTATTCAAAAACCAGTAGCAGCCTGGATTTGGCCCCTAAGCCAACTGTGTCAATCTCTGTCCTAAAGCAAACATTCTACACACTTTGGTGTGTAAACAATCTGTTCTGTCCCAGGGCTTTGCAGTTTGTTTAGAGGTGATTAGTGATTGCTCAAGGGCAGTCACTATGAAAACCAACTCGGGGTTTATATTTGCCACAGCCAATGAGGGAAGCAACTAAGTTCTAACCGTAATATATCAGTTGTTATAAAAACAACAAGAGAAAAACTCATGAGCTACTCTATTGTAAAACTTTACCTACTACAATTAGGGAAGTGGGAAAAGGGCAGGGAGACTTGCGAGGGTATTCAGCAAAGTCTGAGAAGATTTAAATGACTGACTACCTCGACCCTTGAACATTATCCAGACCTAGGTCAATCTTCTTTGGTTCCCGCACCTTTACTCAACCCTGGCTACAGACTGGAATGAGCAGGTAACCAAAGATTGCCCACTGTCCAGGATTCTGCTGGGCCTACTAGAATTGCTAAGCAAGTAGGCAACAAGGCTGGAGGAGCCAGAGATGAGTACCTGATCAGAACCTACCTAAGAATGAAACCTATGAAGAGGAAAGCAAGAGAGACAGATTCTTTGTGCTACTTACCTGCCCATATCTAGCTGTATCTGAATCCTGTTAACCCTCATAATTTACAGTTATAAATAAGTTCCCATTATTCTTAAAACAGTTTCTGTCATTTGCACCTCAAAGAGGCCTGACAGATATATCCAACCTATCGTGTTTTGACAGGGAAAAATAATTAAAAGTCATTTTCCAGAACTCTGCTCCAGATAAAACAGAATAAACTCTTTGTACTTCCTCTGTACACTTAGAAATAAGCCAAGCCACACTCTGGATAAGGTTAGGTTAATAGTTTCAAGGCCTGTGAACCCATGTAAGTTGCTTTTAATGCAAATTGATCTATAAAAAATAAATCATGTAGATGTCTGGATTGCTACAGATCTAAAGAATTGAACTCAGAATAGGAACAGCAAGAAGAGAAGGTGGTACAGCAGGACCTCAAAAGTTTAGGACAGAAAGAAGACTTCTACCAACCCTGAACACATCTATAGACATGGGACATCCACCCTGGAACTACTTCCCCAGAAATGGACTGTGCTGTCATTTCTATAAGAACTCTCTATATTCACTGACATGACTTTCAAAAGCCCAGGCTGGTATGTTAATTGAGTCTAGGGCTCAAAACTGCACCCTAGCTTCAAAGGTGGCCTGGAAAGAGAAGATCTGGCCATTTCAGATTCTAGACTAGAGGGAAGGCTACGCCTTCCACCTGAGATTCTGAGTAGCAAAAGATGGAACGGAATGGAATGGATCCTTTATAGTCCATCTGACCTTTTGTAGCAGTGCTGTCACTCCTTATAGCTATCTACTCGTTGTCCTTGGCCTTAGCAATGGCCACAACTCTGTGACTCGGTTAACCCTACCAACCTCTCAGTCACTTTTCTGAGCTATTCATTGACTTCCCCAAAACACATTGCCAGCCTGGACAGTAAGCACTGAACAATATGATTTCCAGCCGGCCCTCTGCCTGGCCCATTCCATCTCTGAGCAGCCTTTAAATCCAGTCAGAGCACTGAGCGATAACTAATTATCAGGCCTGTCCAGCCTCACCGCAGGCTCTGCACACCTCTGCTCTGCACTGTGACGGGAAGGAGAGTTAGGCAAGGCGCTGCACTTAGGAAGCCACAGGCCCCATGAAGCCTGCCCTTCTTGTCATTTCCCTGTGGTCTCCCTGGAAACTAATCCCATCCTCTTGACAACTGCACAGCAAGTCTGCTTGCTTCGGTGATTGTCAAGGTAGTTTATCCCCTTGTTAATTAAGTACTCAGGAAAATGCTGTAGGACACTGCGCTGTTTAGCTTCCAGCTTGTTAACACAGGGGACTCCAGAAGAACTTTGACCCGGCCCATGGCTGGAAGATGCATGACTGAAGGGGAAAGCTGGTTGGAAGAGGCCCTGTTGTTTCCCATGGCTCACAGTTCCTTTCAGGGATTATGGGTCATTTAAGTGGGAACAATGAGACTCGCGGTGCCATTGGAGGGACTTTTCTGCCACCTAAAGCAGACTGTATGTATCCTCTTTGCAGGACTGTGGGAGTTGGGGGCTGGTTTAATGGATAGAGAAAGCTGCAGTGTAGTCTGGATAAGTAGCTAGAAATATTAGAATATCAATATTTTTATTTGGGTGATATAATCTGAAATAAAAGATCAAAGATCAGGTACACCTCAAAAACAAGTCTATTTTATAATATTTATTCATCATCCTTTATGTGCCAGTCACTACGCTGAGGGATAGGGAACTATCTACCCAAGATGTAATTCCACCCTCAAGGAGGTTGGTCCAGCAAGACAGATAAATCAGTGCAGGAGGCTTCTTCAGTGCAAAGGGACAGTGACCCATGGGGGTCAGCAGGGATGCTGCCCTGGGATCACAGTGGAGGGGCATGGTATTAGTTTCCTGTGTCTATTGTAACAAATTACCACACGCTTGTAACTAAAAACAGCAGAAATGTGTTCTCCCACAGTTCTAAAGGTCCTAGGTCTAAAACAGGATGGGGCAGGGCCACACTCCCTGTGGGGACTGTAGGAGAGAATTTGTTTCTTGTCTCTTCCAGCATCTGGTGGCTGCTGGCATCCTTTGGCTTGTAGCTGCCTCACTCCAGTCCCTGCCTCCACCTTGCTTTTATACCACCGTTTCTTCCATGCACCTGACTCCTGCTACCTCTCTCTTACAAGGACAAATGTGATAGAATTTAGGACTCACCCAGAAAACCTAGGATAAACTCCTCTCTCAAGCTCTTTCACCTAATCACATCTTTTTTGACGTAGTGTAATACTCATTCCTTGATTATATAAAGTAACATTCAGAGATTCCGGGGATTAGAGAAGTGAATTTCTTTGCAAAGCCATTTTTCAGTTCCCCAAAGCCCCTAATCCAGTTTGAAATAAGGTAGGAAAGGCTTCCTGGAGAAACTGTATTACAGGTCTCAGGCCTATTTGCTGGCATCTCATACTTTCCCCACTTTCTATTTCTCTGCTTCTCGGAGCATTGACATCTGCAAACTGTGTCTCCCAGACTTCCTGGTCAGCTGGCTGCCTTTTGGGTCCTACCACTTATGGGAGACTGCAGGTGTGAACACTGGGAGGGAGAAACCAGTGCATTTCTGCTGCTTCTCTTTTGCCTCAGGAGCCTCTCCAGTGGTGGCAATATCTCCTTGGTAATTCCATCTCCTGGGAGGTCCATGAGCTCTCTAACATCACCTGTTCCATTTTCCATTTTCAAAGAGTAGAAAGAGTTTCCAGCTACTGCTTACCTGCTATTTGTCAGCATCCTCTGGCAGGCTCCTAGCAACTCTCACCAGCATAACCCATTCCTTGCATTAAAGTTCTATGTGAGAAATGCTTGTAGTAGTTTCTGTGCCAGGAAAGGGCCATGTGGTTCCTTAGCCCTGTGATCAACGTAATACAGAGCTGGCTGCGTCAGAATCCAGACACGTGTGTTGAAAAACACTCTGGCCACACCGCAGAGATACAGTCAGCAATTCTGAGGAAAGGCCTGAAATTTGTGTTCTTTAAAGCACCCTAGAGATTTTGATGCCTGGCCAGGTGTAATAATCTGTGCTCACAGTTCAGTTCTTTGAAAAATGCTCATATTGGTGTATATCTATAATCCCAGCACTCTGGGAGGCTGAGGCTCAATGATCGTAAGTTTGAGCCCAGTCTGGGCAACTTAGACACTGTCTATCTCAAAAAAAAAAAGGATGTAGGTCAGTGCAGAGATCCTGGGTTCATTCCCCAGTACCACAAAGAAAAAGAAAAATGCTCATTTCAAGGCTTGTTTTGATATAATTATTGCTCTATTTTTACCGTATTCATCTAACTGGTTTTATTTATTCCTGGGCTAGTTGTAAATCCTGATTCATAAATACTGTTACCATGGAAAGGGCTTTTATGCTATGATTTCCTTTGGGTAGGCTCTCTGTTTTTGTTATAGTGGTGGCTGTTGTTGCTATTGTAGCAGAGAATAGCTTCTTCTAAGAAAAAACTGATGGGAGTAGAGGGCAGTATGGATCTCAGCCTTCTATAGTTGGCTGGATAAGCCCTTTCTAGCCACATTTTGTCTTCTGAAACTCTGGAAATACTGTGTATCACCTGGTTAAGGTGAGAACAACCTAGGAGAAAGGGTGGGCTTTTCTCATTTAAGAACACATGGCCAGTCCCCCACACAATAGGAAGTTTGGCTGCTTAGTTCCCACTTCTAGTGACTATCCCGTGCTTCCTATTTTAGAGAATACAGAGAGTCACTGGCCTACAAAACGGCAATGGGGACCTTTTACAAGTGCAGGGATTGTGGACACTAGCATTGAAGAGCACTCTTGCACTCCTGCCTTCCCTGCTCCATCTTCCAGAAGCAAGGGAAGTAGGGCCTCCAGGTGGTCCAGGAAGGACAGAGAACATTGTTTCATGTTATTGCTTTTGGAAAACATTTTAGATGACCACATAATATTACTCAGGGTAGGTGCACATCTCCTCCATTCAACTGGGCAAGCAGGTAGTACCTAATGATACACTGAAATGCCCAGATGCACAGAGGTCCTGGGAGCAGTCTCTGTCCTGACCTTGCCTTTTGGCCTGACAGTCCTGCAGGCAAGCTCAGCTTCAGCAATCAAAGGCAAGAGATAACAACTTGCCCTCAGACTCCAAGGCCACCCACCCAGGAGATGGTGGCATTATCTACTGACAGCAGAAATTGTTGGGAGTTTCTGTCCCCTCTCACAAAACAGTCATGTTTGGGCCATAATAGTCACCCCTTTCTGGATTCTGTCCTCTCCTGTCTGCCAGCATACCACTGAGGATGCTCTCCTAAAAGTGAGTGCTTCTCAAATTCTGTGGAAGAAAGGCTGTTTTGTTTTGTTTTGTTTTGTTTTGTCTTGCAAAAGACAGAGCGCAAAATGTCAAACTTCCACATATTTATTGAATTTCTGTATTGCTGGTATTCATTGTTGCATGGTAACTAATTCCAGGATCAGCACTAGTTTGAAGACCATGTTTTGAACAGTGGTAACCCACAGTACTTCTTTTTTTGGCCTCTCTTGTGTTCCCCAAGTTTGCATTGTTATACTACCCAACACTCAAAGACTTCTTTTTTGGCCATTCCATCACTGGAAAGCAGTGAGGGGTTGTTGTTAGTTATACCGGTTGAGCACTCTGATCTAAAAATCTGAAACTTGAAATGCTGTGAGGTCTGAAACTTTTTAAGCACCATCATGATACTCAAAAGTTTTGGATTTTGGAATATTTCCAAATTTTTTGGATTAAAGATGGTAAACTGGTAAAGTCTTTGTAAATAGTATCCTAAAATGTAAAGAACTCCAGAATCTAACAGGTTTTGGTCTTAACACTTTGGATAAGAGATACTTGACCTATACTAGTCTGAACGAAGTGAATATTTGCAGCTTAACCTGTGTCAACATTTCTGATCAGGGTAAATTTCCAGAAAATGCATTAAGGATAAAAAACATGGATTTTCTTAAACCTTTTGATATATGCTACCAAAATCTTTTTTGGAACTTCGTACTAAGTTTTATTCTTAACAGCAGGAATTAAGAGGTTCAACTTCATTGGACTCTTGCTAGTATTGATATCAGTTTCATGATTTTTATTCCATCTTTCCTCCATGGACAGTCGAAAACAATACTATCTCTGTATAGTTCTTCTTTGTATTTCTTTGATTTCAAGTCAGGCTGAATACATTTCATATGTTCATTTTGCAAATGAATTTTCAGGCTCAATGGTTCAAATAACCATTAGACAGAGATGAAAGAATTTCATTGGTGTTATATTCCAGAACACACACCTTTACTAGCCAGATACCTGTGGACTAGGAATCTGGCTAACACCTGTCCTTGAAGAACCTTTCCTTAAAGAAAAATTATTTTGAAATCTAAGCAATTGATTTCCTAGCATATTTCTAGAATTTACTGTAGTGGCTGTAGATTCCTGGGTTTCAGTCCTTGCTGCTTGCCCTCCTGTAAGTCACTTGTGTTTTGTTCATGTATAAAATGGGATGGTTAGCCTGTGTGACCTCCAAACTTTGTACTCCCTGGTCTTGATCATTCATTTTCACAGAAGAACGAAATTGATTGTGTAAGTGCTAGAACTTCTGAAGGACATCTCGGGGCTGAGAATGGAAGAGCTGTTAGCTGTAGAGGAGACTTGACATGTCTGAGGAAACTGCCTATGGGAAAATCAAGGCCTCTGAGAAATTATTTGGGGAACCCCCCATAGAAACAAGGTGGTACTGACTCTTGGGGTCCTGGGCTGGTGCATTGAGGCTGAGTCAGATGGAGATCAAAGATAGCAGTCATGAACCAGCTTTAAAAGAGGGTAAGACGCAGCTCCTTGCCAATTCCCATGTCATTTCTGCCTATGGTTTGATCACTCCTTCTATCAAGCTGTGAAAATCATAAAAGGAATTTTTCATGGACTCACAAAGTGTTCACTAATCTAGAAACTGTGGAGAGGATAGTTCTGTATGGACACTTTCTACTGCTTGCTGGTCCCTTTAAGACTGCTGTTTGCCTTGCTGAGCTGGAGCAGGCTGTGTTGGGTCTGGGTATCAACACCAGCAGTCCTGAGTCACAGCAGTAACCTTCTCATTTCCATTTCATTAATTTTCATTTAGATTTAAACATGCATGTGGCCTGGATTTGAGGAATTGGGGTGGATCTGGACAATTAAAAGTCCTTTAAGTTTTCCAGGTTAACTCTGAGTAGAGCAAGACCAGAGAGAAAAACTCTTTTCCCCACTTTTACTGCTGTGTTAGTTGAAGTGATTTTAGTGGGATTAATTGACTGCTGGAATGATTTGCATTTTATGGCCCAGGTCTGCTCATTGGGTCAGAAGATGTCATAAAAGCAGAAGCCCAAGATTGCTGACAACCTCAGAGACAGCAGGCTGCTCCACAAAGAAATCGGACCAGCCATTCTCATTCTTTGTAACTCAACAGTGTAATGAGCCACATGTTTCCAGCTGACCTGCTCTGGTTCTGAGAGTGAGGTGATATTTTTCCAGCCACATGGGAAATGAGAAAGAGTAAGCAGAAATTAGAGGGCTGAATTCAAGAAACCTGGGGTCTAGGGAGAATTGTTGTGGATGGCAACACAGTAATAGCTATCTCTAAACCCTGAGTAGAAATCTAATCTATGGTGTTGCTGCTGCTGAACCTGTAAAAAGTGGATAGATGTGGATATAGCAGGGATTACACCCTTGTGCTGAGAGAGGCAGGTAACATTAATGGGTGAAATTGACCAGGGACCCAGTGAGAGGAACTGGGCACCTCTGGCGCGTAGGGGACCTTTGCGTGGATTGGGAAAGGGGCCCCTTCCTCCCAGTAGAAACCAACTTGGCCCAGGCTTGCTTTCTCTGGGCCCCTTACCCAATCCAGTACAGTGTCCTGTTCTCCTGGGAGAGGGCAACCCTAATCAGCCTAAGACAAGGTTTATCATGCAGGTGTGTGGATTCAGTATTATTATGACTTCTGCTATTTTTGTTTTTCAAAAGAAGCAAAAATTGTGTGTGTGTGTGTGTGTGTGTGTGTGAAAGATTTCCATTTTGAAAAGGAAGCCACAGCTTCAATCATTCATTTCCCCTAAATACCATTGGGAGTCAACCCACAAGCATGTGTGAGTAGTGAATTGGACTGAAAATTTGCAGACTCGGTACCATGGTACCATTGAAAAAGAGTTACCAATATCCCACCACCACTCCTAATTACAAGGTGAGAGGATTGCAACAAAGGAGTTGAGGGTTCTAAAATTCTTTTCTTTGATCTTAACCATATTCACGTATTTGGAGAGCACATTCAAGCATGATCCTGTTTGGACTGCTAAGGTGGAGACTGCTTTCTGACAGAAGAGAGTAAAATTCCAAGAAAGTGTGATTGAGGGCCCTTGAAAGAGCAATTTATGAAAGGAGGAAGAAGTGCTAACCAGGAGGACAGTTTTTTTCCTCTGGGCGGGTATGTTAGAGAGTCAATAGTGAGCTTTCCCTTTCTAATTGCCAGGTAGATGAGAAGAATTTCCGTGGTGTTAAGCATTGGGACAAAGAGGAGCAGTTCGCTGAGGGTGGCTGGCAAGCTGCCTCCCTGGTGGACAGCTCAGCAAGGCAGGGGCCTGTGCCACTGCCTGCAGCCTGACAGTGTTTGGACTTCCCCTGCTGAGCCCTGATTGAGTATGTGTAGATGGCTAATTAAACTCTGAACTGACAAACACCATGCTGCAGAGGGTCTCTTTTGAAGAACAGGAGATCACAGGGACAATTTCCTGTTTGCCAGTTTGCAATCCCAGATCTCAACAGTTTGGGATTGTGTGAAGTTTAGAGCATACTGATGGCACTCAACACCTAGTGCCTTTTGCTAGACATTCTCAGCCTAAATTAGTGGTGATCTCCTGTTTTTTTTTCCTGCTTTCTTTTTCAGGTGCGTGTACTTTGGAAGAGGAGGGAGATGTTAGACTAGTAAGTTTTTCAGGTCTTTGTTAACCTAGAGTCTTGTCATGTGACTCTCTTAAAATAACAGGTATATATCCATTATATATAGATAGATAGATAGATAGATAGCCAAATGTGTTTGTCAGATAAATATATATAAAGCAAGCCCTTCATAGCTTCAGGTTCCATGTGCATGGATTAAACCAATCATGCATTAAAAAGATGTAAAAAAATTATTATTCACAAAAGTATTATGTAACAACTATTTATATTTACATTCACAGTGTACAACATATCATAAATCATCTAGAGATGAAAGTACATGGAGAATGTACACAGGTTATATGTAAACACTGTCATTTTATAAAAGGAATTGAGCATCCTCTGGTTTTAGAAGGGAGTTGGGGTCCCAGAACCCATCCCCTATGGATACAGAGGAACAACTATGATTTTGTACAGAAATGGAGACAATAATGAGGTTAAGTTAGTTTAGTTTGGAATTTTGTGTGTCTCATTGCTCAATGGGGTGACCACATGGTTCTCAGATAGTTCTGAGAAACAGCATTTATTCTCACCAGCAAGCAAAGAACCAAATTCTTATTTTGGATAAGATATGTTGCATGTGCTATATCATTTAATAAAGATCAGTATATTTGATTCTGGGATCAATTTATTTACTTTGGGACTGCAGGAAAAATTTCTCAGTTCAAGGTGTAGATTAACTCAGTACTGGACTGCTGGGAACTCATTTGTGAATGATCATATGAGGAGCAAAGCAGAGATAAGCTTGGCAGGAGTATAAGTTACAAGCTGTTGCTAATGTGAGGTTTCAGTCATAGTCAGAAGAAAAACATTACTACAGATTATTACAAAAAAACAGTGATAAACACAATCACATCTTCATCTCTATTTTTTCTACTTTTTCCTGTGGTTGTCAAATTATGTTGAACCAATTAAATGGCAAGACCATAGTAACTCTCTACCTTTCAATACCAATACTGCCATTTCTCCCATTCTTCCATGTAGAGGTAGTTAGGTAGATGGTTGGATGGATGAATAGGCAGGTAGATAGGTAGGTAGGTAGGTAGGTAGATAGATAGATAGATAGATAGATAGATAGATAGATAGATGCAGTTGTATAGGTAGATGAATGGATAGATTAAAAGATAGACAGACATATAGTAATAGATATAATAGATAATATAGACAGATGGATAGACAGACAAACACTTTTCCAAAACCCTGGGCTTTGGAGTGGGAAGAGCAAGATATAGAAAGTAGACAAATGACCAACCCTTTAGGATTTTACAGTTTAGTCAGTGGAGGACACTATACGTGATATTTTAATAAACTATCCTAATACTCTTCTGGAAATAGGTGAGGGATATAATATTCTAAAATAATTACTCTAACATCATCTTAACTATGTCTTTAATTGAAAACTTACCTGAAAGGTTGGGAAAAAATATCAGAGCATAAAATAGGAGTACTGCCTTCAGTGTCTGTGAGTTTCCTTGGGGGAATGAGGAAAAATAGAGAAAAGCTAGAAAAAGCTGATGATTTTACAGAACCTTAGGAAGCAGTAGTTCATTCAGGGTGGCCTTCCTCCAAGGATTGTTTTGCTAACGTGATGACAGGCTCTCAAATCGTAGCTAAGGACATTTACTGTGTTACCTAAAGCATAATCATACCTCCCTCAGTTCTGTTTTGCTCATCTATAAACTATGTTAATAATAAGGATCTCAGAGTTGCCTATTTCAGATCATAATGAAGATCCACTACCTTGTACAGTGCTCACTTAACATTACTGGGTATGGGGCTCTGGAGTCAGACTGACCTGAGTTTTTAAGTGCTGGTTCAGCACCTGTGCAGCTGTGTGACCTTGGGCGTATCACTGAGGTCCTCTGAGCTTCATTTACTTCATGTGGAAAATAGGATTGACAACACCATGTCAGTGTTGTAGAGGTTGAGACAGTAAATAGAGGAGCAGAGTGTGGGTCGGGCCTAGAATGATTTTTTTGATAAATTTTGACTTTTCTTACCTGCTTTGACTGTAATTCATTCTATCCAACATCCTACAACCAAGGCTGCTGCTACTACTCATCTTCCTCTAGCTGCCTGCTAAAGATTCCTGCTGCTGAATGGAAGAGCATCTAATGGCTCCTGGGTCCTCCGAGAGCAAGTCCGGTGGTTCACCACCCCTTCTCCAGGGATCTGATGGAATAAGTCCCAAAGTTTCCAGCTGCTCCCTCACATGCCATAAAAACCCCAGGAGGAGAGAGCCCCATTACCACCTGCACATTTGGGGACCCTTGTCAGCAAAAGGGCCAGGAGCTTCCTGCTGACACCCCAGGGCTTGGCAGGTTTACTGAGGCCCTTCATTAGGATGAGTTATGGACCCGTGGCCCTCTCTAGTTCAGTTTGCCCCAGCCTGGGAGGTAGAGGCCAGGGAACCCCTGCCTGCCCTGCATGAAGCCCTCTTCCTTCCCCCTCCCAAGCTCCTTCCTTCCTGCTGTGTACCCACCACTGTTGATTAATGAAAGAGAAAGGCATTGCACCCTTCAGGGGCCCCAGGGCAAGAGGCAAAGTTCAACCTGGGAAAATCGTGCTCTTGTAAGTGCCAGGCACCTGGATGGCCTGACCTGGCTCAGGCCTTTGCAAGTGTGGAGAGGGGTCTCTTGTCTTCCCTTGCTACCCAGGCCATAAACAATACCCCACAGCCAGGAGGGCAGGTGGTGGCAGTGGGGGAGGGCTGTCTGCGCAGTTGTTCCCATCCTAAGCAACAGGTCAGAGGTTATCCTACTGGATTCGCCAGGGTACCTGGCTTTTTATGGTGTTTTTTTTTCTTCATTAATGCCATGAAATATCATAAATAGTTGTTCAGAGGAGCCCAACACAGATCCCCCCTAGAGTAGTGATTCTTAAATTATGTGCTTGCAAATTTCATGAGAGTCTAAGCATACCAGGGAAAGCCCTTCAGCACAACTTACCTGCAGCATGAAGGATGGACATTGGACAGCATATCAATGCTCAATAAATGTTAAATGCACATGCCATCATTGTCACCACTGACAAAAACTCTTTCCTTAATCAAACTGTAGTCAGGTTCATCTAAGCCCTCTTTTTGAGTAGATCCTAATCTTGGCTCTGTCCATGGCCATCTTAGTTCAATTTTAGCAGAGTTCTGTTGAGTGGATCCAGTAAATATCCCAGTAGACTTGATGCTTCCCCTTAGTAACTTTCCATTCCCTGCCCCCTACTTGCTCCTGGGCTATAAATCTCCAATTGGCCTTGCATTCGGAGTTGAGCCGCATCTGTCTCCTCTGTGCAAAACCCCCTGGTAGCAATTCCACTTCATATAAGTCTTCCTTACTAGTTTTAACAGGTGTCATGAATAGTTTTCTTCTTCTTCTTCTTCCTCTTCCTCCAGTGTGATAATCGGCTTTCTGTCCCTGTGACAAAATACTTGAGATGAACAACTTAAAAGGGGAAATGATTGATTTTGACTCACTGTTTCAGAGGTCCACACCAGTTGGCCCTGTTATCCTGGGTCTGTGGCAGCACAATACATCATGGTGGAGAACCAGTGGTAGAGCAGCTGTTTATCTCATAGGAGCTGGGAAGTGAAAGGGAGAGGTAGGAATCAGGGCCCCACAGTCTCCTTGAGGACACACCCCAATAAGAACCTCCTCCCACCAGACCCTGCTGAAAGTTCTGCTGGTTCCCAATGGCACCATCAGCTGGAAACTGTGCTTTCAACACATGAGCCTTTGGGGATATTCCAGAATTAAACCATAAAATCTTTCTCCCACTTCCCCTCCTCTTTCCTGTCCTCTTTTTTCTTACCATCTTCTTTCCTCCACCCCCCTTTTCCCCTTCTCACTCAAAGCTCCATATTTTATTTCTGATCTTGCTGTCTCGGTTTGGGCAGTGGGAATCATCCTTTTAGCTGAAGAAATTGAAATCTTCACTGCCTAGAGACCAAGAACAAGAAATAAGGCTTCTTTTTTAAGCTAGAGGATGTATAGTCTGACCACAATGAAAGTAAACAAAAAACAGAGCTGAAAGGAGGCAGGTGTAGAACAGTGTGCCTCATTCCTTCCATTGTCTGACTTACACAACCACTGACCAGACCTCAGAGTGCAAGCCTTTGACTCTTTGCAGCCTTTGCTCTCCCAGATAAAAAGGAAAGAATTCATCAATGTCATTGTTTTAAGATTCAGCAGGATGAGGGATCTACTGCTCTTGTACTCTCTCTCTCTCTTTTTCTCCGTCTGTCTCTCTCTGTCTCTCTCTCCCTCCCAACCTCCTTCCCTCCCTCCCTCTCTATCTCTCCCCCAACCCTCAACTCCTTGTCTCCCTTGACTTCTTTCTGTTAAAATCTGGAGTCAAAACTTGAAATTTGACATCTGGCATCAAAAATTATTCTGGGTCTGTTATTAAAGAGGTGAATTAATTCCTCTAAGTCTTAGTCTCTTTACCAAACAATCATGGGAGTATTCATTAACCATAAACTCCTGAGCACAGAAATTATGTTTGTTTGTTTTTTAACCTTATTTTACTTGGAGTATTTGAGATCATATCTGTCACACCATTATCATTTAATAAATATTGGAATGAATATCTAGTATCTACTTTTCTGAGTTGAAATTATTTATCGGGATACTGTGTGTGAAAGCACCTAGCCCAGGTATTTTTATTGTATGTTCACTTTTCCTTCCTAATTTTACATATGGTCCTTAGAAGGATGGAAGGTAATGAGAAAGAGAAGCCAAAGGATGATTAAAGAAGAAAAAAGGCAGAGGTGGTACAGTAGAAAGGGCCATGGATGTGCAGGAGGCTGGCCTTTTATCCCTCACTGGGTCTGTGACTCCCACTTAGTGATTTGGCTGCTATGAACTTCGAGTTCTTTATCTACAAGATGGGAATGAAAATATTCATGTTACTGGTAATGTGTACGCCAAGAGAAATATATTTGTGAAGGTAGCCATCAGAGTTCCTGAAATACATTAGGTACAAACTGACAAAGATGAAGAGAAAACTAGTAGAAAAAAAGTTGAAATAGAACAAACATCAGGGGAAACAACAGGGGAGAAAAGGGTAGGTTTGGGTTTTTTTCTTCCAGATCCATCCAATTTTTGCCACTTCTGGCCAATTTGATTTGGGTTTGGGTTGACTTGGGAAGCCACTGGACTTGAACTTGAGCACCTGATAGATGAATTCTGTACTTTGTCACCTGTTATAATTAAATGGAAGCAGTGGGTGGTTCAGGTCAGGGATGGGTAACGGATGAACAGCATATAATCCTTGTGGTTAAAGCAAAATGAGCAGAGGCTTCCAGAAATGCTGCTAAAAGTACAATGAAGTTTCCTAGGATTCTCCAAATTATAGACTCACTGGAGTCGTAATCCTGTATGAGTCAGGAGTGGTGATTGCCAGTTCACCCAGCAAGTCAGACAACAAACTGGCTCTGAATACAAGGAGATACTACCTAAGAAAAGGAAGCCTAGAAAGTATCACTTATTTAAATGTTATACTTTCACAGTGACATTTTCATTTTTAACACTTAGGAAAGTTGTGGACATTCAATCTGGAACAGCTTGGAAAATGCAGAGAACACCTTTCAGCCCATTAAGGGACAATCTACCATTAATATGCAACCCTCCAGGGATATATGCATCGATAGCTGCTCTTCTTTTGGTAGCATTGGTGCAAACCTGCAGTGTATTTTTATGTCCTAAGTACTTAGTCATCCCAACACCCATCAGTTCAGTATTTGATTGACTGTATACCAAGTCCTGTACTCAGTGAAATGAAACAGGATTCTGTTTCAGATTAGTTCTTTTCAATTCTATGAATTGAAAAAAGAATATTCCTTGGAAAGGTTGTTAGCAATATTCTACAGTCTCTTCCTGATGCTCAAATGTTACAAAACGTTCCCTTTCTCTCTTTGGCTCTCAAGATAAATTTCTTCTGCCCTCTTAGGTTAAGTATAAGAGCAGGAAAAACTTGACTCTGTCCATTCATTTCCTGACTATGTTCCCTAAAAAGAGGTTTTAGCAAAGTGGGGAGCAGAAATGAAGTAGAGAGAAAAAGAAGGTAGAAAGAGCACAAAGGCAAACACTGTGTCATGACCCACTTTTGCCCACTTTTTGCCCATAGAATATCTGAGATTGGGCAATTTTATAAAGAACAGAAATGTTATTTTCTCACAATTGCAGAGGCTGGAAAGTCTGAGATCTAGACACCAGTTTCAGGTGGAGGTATCTTTCTGCATCATCACATAGCAGAAGTTGGAAGAAAGGCAAGGAGTACTCACTCCCATTAGCCTTCTCATGCAGGCATCAAAACCAGCCATGGGGGTGCCTCTATCTTAGCAGCCCCACTGCCTCATGCCATTACATCGTAGCATGGATTTTGGAAAGGACACACCATAGCACAGTGGGGCAAAAAAAGGAAAGAGGAAATCTGTACTGTCATTTTCCTCAGTGGCAATGCATGCAGTAGTCACTCACCCAACTAATGTTTGTTGAATGCTTACTATATGCCAGCCTAGTTAGTATCACAGGCACCTGGGCAAATTTTGGCTCTGATATATAGTCGTCTTGTTCTGGCAAGTCTGAAAAAGTTCTCAATATCCCTGATCTTTGAATACCACGGTTTGTAAACTATTAGAGAAATACAATTCATCATCTTTCCCATGGTCCTTTAGCAACTCACTTTGGTCAGGGCTAAACCATGGCACAAGAGCGTGTACCACACCAACCTCTCCTACATGAATCCCACTGAGGGTCCTGCCCTTGGTGGACCTCTGTAGGAAAGTCTCATACTAGAGAACAAGGAGGGCAGCTTTGTTAAAGCACTTTACAGTGACACCTCGCACTACACTGTGGATTGTCAAAGAGTGTGGAATTGGAGCTCATCACCTGACCCTAAGATGCAGATACCTTCTCTCTACCTCTCTGATCAGGATTTGCTGTATTAAATCCCACTAAGACAGACAACATAGATCCATTGGTCAGTAGATAGTCTATCTGTTGAAGCATGGCTGGAGAAAAGACTGATGAGGTCTAACAGGCATAAAGAACAGAGCCATATCACTGTAGGGTTTTGTAGGACATGGAATGGGTGCTCTGAAGTCAGTGTTGATGTTGATCAGGTTTATTCCATTCTTCTGTTTGTACTGAAGGAGCTGTGTCTCCCCTGTGCTCGTACCTTAAATGAACCAAGCTTAGTCAACCCATCATTGAGTCTCTGCAAAGAAAGCTTTCATACAGCCTACTCTGGAAGACCAAAAATACAGAACATTTTCCTCATGCTGAAGTTTTAGAAGGGAATATTTCTGAACAAAATGCCCTCAACTTCACTAAATTTTAGGACACAGCTTTCATTATTTCTTAGCATATGAATGTGCACATAATAGCAGCTCCAAAAACTCAGAGGAGAAGCTCCAGGTCTTCACTCAGCCATAATGCAAACAGCCTTGTCCCTCACCCCCAGTACATCCTTTATTGTCATTGATTCAAGAAAATGAAACACAAAAATCCTGACATCAACAGATTCCCTTCCTTCTCCTTGTGCTCCTGCTCCTCCTCCTCCTCCTCCTCTTTCTGTCAGAAGCACAGTTACTTTACTTTCTTGTGGAATGAGAAAAGATGACTAAAGCAGCAAACCCAGCCATAATGCCAAAGTGTACGGTCCAAAATGAGAACGAAGATAAAACCATTAATCACTCCTAGGTTACAAATAGTGACCCTACCACAGGCAGAGCCTCTTAGTGATGAATTATGTTTGTATCTGACTTTCCACCTTGACAATCAGCCTTCTACAATGAGTTTTCTGCATTATAAAACTACTCCAGATGTGAGAGCAGCTCAATAGGCATAGCTTTCAGACTAATTAATTCTATTGCAAGATGGTGATGAAGAGGTCAACAGTGACATTTCCAGAGAGCATCTTATGTCTTCCCAGTGACTAACTTGTCCTGAGGCTGCAAACCCCTGGTTCTAGAATTGAAGGGGCTGCAAGTGCCTTATCTTATGTGGGCCCTTGATTCATATGTTTGTAGCAGGGCTGATCTAGGAAAAGGACCATAGTTTCATCCCAGCCAAAAACCCTCAAATGGCATAAATGTTCTCTCTTAAAAAATATTCATCCTGGGCACAAACACAAAGGATGCAGAGATATAAGCCCAAGTATGATGGCTTTAATTTTTTTTTTTGAGTCAGAGTCTTGCTATGTAGTTTAGGCTAGCCTTGAACTCACTATGTAGCCCAGGCTGGCCCTGAACTCATGGTGATCCCCCTGACTCAGACTCCCTAGTGCTAGAATTACAGGTGAGCACCATGACACCAGGTTATGGCTGTTATAGTTTGTGTTCAGATGGCCCCACCTCAAGCCTAATGCAATCATGGATGTGACTGAGTCTAGCATTTGTGATTGGCTCATTGTCTAGCACTGGGACTGGCAGTGCGAGTGCTGCATCCGCCGAGGGATGGAGCCAGCATAGAATGTAAGGGAGGGAAGGAAGCATGCTTTTCACTCTTGTTGCTTGTGGCCACCATGAACGGCTGCCCCTCAGCCATGCCACCCTGCCTTGAAACCAGCTGAATATGGACTGAAACCTCCAAAAAACTAAGATAAATAAACCTTTCCTTGCTTCATTTTGGTCATCAGGTATTTTGTCTCAGCAAAGAGAGAAAAGTAACACAGACAATGGCTTTAATTTTTAACTCTACACTTAGGCCCATTTCTTAGGAGATGGTAGAAGGAAAGAGTCAAACATGAAAGTTACTTACCTCTTGGAGGTTCTGCTTTCTCAACTGTAAAATTGGGTTGCTGGTGGTAACTTCATAGATCGCCATTTAGGAGTAAATGAGTTATATAAAAATCTTTTAGGATAGTGCCTGTAATATGGAAACACCCAATAAATGTTAGCTGCTGTTATTATTAGTGTCATATATACCTGAGCTATAACACTTGCAATTCCTAGTTTCAAGCCACAGAATCAGACTTCACTGATTTAAGCAGGAAAGAAATGCATTAAAAATGATATTGAGCAGATGGCGGGAGGAGAGAACCAGGCGCCTCACCAGGAGGTGATCCCCACCTGGAAACCAGCACCATGCACCAGCTGCTGCCAGAGTAGGGTCAGTCACACCCAAGCCTCTCTGAGTCTGTGCCATTCACAGACTGTGGGCTGTGGCGGGAGAGATCCAGGCCTCACCAGGAAGCAATTCAGCCAGGAAACCATATCATTTTCATTGTTTTGTTGGGTTGGGTTTTATTCTCTTTTGTTTTGTTTGATTATGTTAAATCTGATGACATGAGCAGCTATTTGAAAGATAACAAGACATATTATGGTAGCCATTTTGAATTTACTAGTGGCTTGTTTTGAAGTCCTTTATTGCATTCACTGTTTTGGTTTTATTGTTTCTGTTCTGTTCTTTATGATTTTTACTATGTTCAAAAGTATCTGCAGCTATTTTGAAGACAGCAAAAGGCATTATGGTAACTATTGTTGGTTTTGTAAGGTTTTGAAGTCCTGTATCACTTATGCTGGTTTATTTGTGATTAGTTTTATTCTGTTTTGTTTTCCTTGGTTTTATCCTCTTTAAAATAAAATTTTTAAAAAATGATATTGAATGTTCTATAGAATTACTGAAAGCTAAAAAATGAAACCTGATGACTACCCAGTTAAGAACAACAACCAGAGTCACCCAGGAGACTTTCCCTGTAAGAGCAATGCCAGCACTCTCATCCAGCTCCAGGACTATTGGGGTGTGTTAGACATCATCAGAATGGAGCTCCGGCCACCAATACTCTAGAACTTGCTCTTTCTCAACCAGCTACTACTTCAAAAAATCCCAAGAGGATTTTTTGAAGTTCCTGCTTCTTTGAGGAATTCACTCTTCATTCACCTCTGGTGCTGCTCTGTCTGTTTGGCAGAACTTCAATGGTGTGTTCATGTCATTGCTGTAAGAGAGTCTTGGAAAGCAAGTATCTGCCCTTACCTACTTCTGTGATGCCTCCCACAAAAACTTAAAGCATAGAAAAATCCCTCAGATGTGGAAAGAAGGATGTGTAATACTAAAAGAATGATAGAGGAATCTGCAGATTGTGATGAGGGTAAATACAAGGCTGAGCACGTGCTTTGTGTTGATCATCATATGTTCAAGGAACAAACCAACCTGTGGCACAGCGCAAAATGAGAGGCCAGATGTTTATTCTGCCCAGACACTTCCATTAATGTCCTGATGCTTCTGGAGGTACAAGAGAATTAGGAGATAGAGGTCTGTAACACCCCAGGAGAAATTGATAATAGAAGAGTCATAGAGTAAGAGAAGCAGCAGAGAGGAAGAAAGAAGTTTGAAAAGAATTACAATGAGATGTCAAAGATTGGGTCTGAGGGATACATTTTCCATGATTTATGTGTTATCTGTGATGCATTAAACATTTATCAATAAATATTAAATGAATGTACTATAATTACTGGATGAGCCTTCTAGCCACCCAGTGCCTCCCGTGTGTTTGAGATAGATTGGCAGCATTTCAGCAAGTGGCAGGCAACGTTTACTAAAACAGTTTGGTTTCCTGCAGGGTGAAATACTGCTAAATAAGAGAAAGAGCTGGAGACTGAGAATGGCTAATGGTGGAAGAACAATGTCCCAGCATCTCAGACCAGGACTAGGTATAAGGGTGCCCAGGGGGTTACTCTGGCTGTTCACCCAGCCTTGTGTGTGGATGATCTGGTGTGAGTTTTATCTTCCATGGCTGGGCCCCTACTGCTCTGTCTGACTTCTACCCAGCTGGGGTCTAGAAACATCCCTAACCCTCTCTGTGGGTGGCTGTGTCAGTGTGATAAAACCTTTCCAGACAGGCTAGACTTGGCCCTTGCATAGTGGCTCTGTTTGGTCCATCTGAGACTCTTTAGCCTTGAATAATAAGTCACATCTTCATTTGTACTCACCTTTCATCACAGTCCCTTTGGAACTGGAAAGAACTGATGTGAATAATGAGAGAGTTGACTTTGTACAGAGTCCTCAGAGCCTTAAGTCATTTGCTCCTCTCAACCCTTTGGGGAAGGGCCAGCAGATATTTATACCCCGTTTGATAGATGAGACATCTACAGTTCAGGAGGCTTATGTGGCTTCTCCAAGGTCACACTGCAGTAAGAAGACAAATCTCAGGTCTCCTGTCTCCCACTCCAATGACACTGCAATTGTCACTCTCCCTGGTGCCTTGCCTCTCTATTTCAGATGCATCAGAGTATGAGGGAAGAGAGCAGAGGAATTTCCAACCTTGAAGCTGAACTTGGACTGTATAGGTTTCTGTAAGGATTTATAGAGATAATACATGTAGAATATTAGCTCAAAGCAGGGCACATGACAGCACCCAGTAGTATTAGTTTACACCTTGTCATTATTCTCTGCTACTATCTGACACAATCCTGATGTCTGGACCCCACCCTCACCATACTTTCATCACCGCAGTCAGTTCCCTCTATCTCTACACAATGCTTTTGGGTAGGGGCATCTTCCTCTTCCCCCAGCTGGCTTCTGGAATCTAGATGTGGTCTTTCTCAAACAAGTTAATAAAGGACCCTTTGACTGTTGAGGGATCAAAACTGAGTGGTTGTTTTAGTCCTAACTCAAACCAGTATCAAAGCAAGATTTTGTTAGCTTCTAAGGTTTCCCTCTGATACTCACAGTGCCTTGTGTCTGTCATTTCTCTTTTCCTCCTTAACCATAATGACCCAATACCTCTCCCCTGCCTGCTCCTTCCCACTTTCCCAACTACTCATGCAAGGAGTTGAGAAGGCAAGAGTAGCTATTTCCTAAACAGGAAGCCAAATAAGTCATGCTGGTAACTCAAGAGTACAAGGTCTACACAGTGGAAACGGAGAGGACAGTCAGAATTTCATTTCCAGTGTTGATTCTTAGTTCTAGGCTTACACACAGCAGTGAATCCATGTCAAAGGGTTGCCATGAAAAAGTGGTGGAGGTTGATGTTGTTAAGGGGAGAGTGTAGAGTACAGAGTGTTCTGAAGGTGTGTAGCTTCATTAGAAGGGTGGAGACCAAGACAAAACTTATAGAATGAGAAAAATCCCTCTTATTATATGTTTTTCTACTGTAACCATTCATCACTGCATGTGCCCTCTACCACAGTAATCAGTGTTTTATGAACTATCTTTCCCTCAAAGGCCCTTTCTTGCCCTTTATTTTGCCCAAAATAAGAATTTAATTAAACCCTGGATCTTTTTCACCACTATTTCTTAGAGCAGTGAAATACAATTGGAGTTATTGAGTTGTGTAGAAATGATTTTATGTATTGTTTCCATTTATAAAAAAGAAGAAGGAGGAGGTGAAGGAGAAGGAGAAGCAGAAGCAGCAGCAGCAGCAGCAGCAGCAGCAGCAGCAGTATGGTCCCTGGCTTTGCACCAGTTACACAGGCCCCATTCAGGGACTGTAGCTAACACAGCACCTTTCATGGTATTTAGTGCAAGCTTTCGATCATGAAAACTATACTGATCATCTCTTGGCCACAAGCAATCTCAAGACTAATTTCTTGTTGCTCTCATAGTTACTTACCTGTAAGGTAGCTTGTCTTACCAATTGCATTTTAGAGATGGATAAACTGAGACTTAGGGTGGCTTAAGTACCTTGCCCAAGGTCGCTTGGATAGGAAAAACGAGACAGAATTGAAATCCAATGTTTTGTCTCCAAAGTCTAAGCGCCTAACCACTATGAGTGCCTCCTTTTAAAGATAAGGTCTGATGGTTGTGAATGCAACATGTATTTCTAAAAAGTTTTTAAGGTCAGTTTGACAGGGCTTTAGATTTTTTGTAAGGGGGAGGAAAAATGCAGTGAGAAAGTCTAGGCAAATGTTGGTAGACAGCACTATGGATTTGGGAACTGAAGTGATGAATCTGGCCTTTGCATCTTTAAATACCTTGGAAGGTCAGATTAGCACAGAAACCCTGGTGTTGAGCTGAACACTTGGTCCTCCCAGTTGGCAAACATTAGCTGGTTGAAATACTTCCTGATGGAAATACCAATAGCACGCTGACAAAAGTTCAAACTTGTTTCTAAAGGTCATCTCAACTGGCAGAGCAATTAGTTCAAGTTTGCCTTTTGCTTTTCCCTGGTGAGAGTTTTAGCCGAAACTTCCAACATTAGTCCTCTTTGCAACAAATGGTCAGTGACAAGAGACACCTTGCGATTATTTCTGATACAGGGTATGCAGTGATCAAAAAGTTTCTCACCACCTGGGCCAGAACTAGAGCTAGATGTCCACAAGGGAGCATAATGACAGCAGCAGCCTCTCCAAGGGGAACATCCATTTAATCCATTACATGGATCCCCCAAGATACGCCTTGGACCCCAGAAGCATTGTTACTTCCTGGGCACATCATCTGAATATAGCACAAAATTCACAGCGTAACTCTGCTGAAGTCCTGAAACATATTCTCTTGTGTATTTCACCACTCAGGAGAACTCTGAGACTCTGCTTCCACCCTCCCTGCTCTCCAAAATCTAATCAGATAGATCCTGCCTTCCTGATGTTTCTTATTTCCCTTCCTTTTCTTGTTCTCTTTGTTGATTCCCTCCTTCACACCCCATCACCTGTTTCCTAACCTATTACAACCACCCCGTTTCCATCCCACTCTCCTGTGTATCCTCTGCACAGCACAGGGAGCAGCTTTCCTAAAACCTCCTCAGGATCCAACCCAGAGCTACATAGAGAGAGCGCTTGCTCTGTCTCTGAGCCACAAGCCAGCCCCCTTTTATAGTCTTTTTTTTCCTTTAATTTTTAAAATTTAATTTAATTTTTATCTTATTTCATATTTTATTTTTTTGAGACAGGGTCTGAGTTGCCCTTGGCCTGACCCCACTCAGAATCTTCCTGTGGGTTTCCCACAGCCCTCTGATTAAAGTCCAGCCTCTGAGCATGGCATGCACATTCTTCTGTGGTGTGGTCTCATCCCTGCTTGCTTCTCTGTCTTCGTGGTATACATTCTCTTCACGTTCCATTTTCTTTTTCTTATTCACTCTGTCTGTGTGCCTGCCTGTCTTCCTTCTCTTCCCCTTGCCTTCCTCTGCTTCCTTACCTCTTACCAAACTCCTTGTGCTCCCAGAACGGGTCATACTGTCTTACACATTTGTGCAGTCTGTTGTCTGTACCTGTAACAACCTTAGACCCACAGGATATGTTAAGTATCAGCAAAGGTTGCCATCTTTCTTCCTAGTTCCCAGAACCCCATGGCCATCCTCCAGGAGACCACTCCTTAAGGTCTGAGTTCCCTAAGGACCCAGGGCTAGGGTCCCACTTTCTGGTGAATTGCACAGGTCCTAGAGCATAGTTAGTGCTCCCAGTCTGGGACCCATGGGGACTGAAAGTACCTTCAGGGTTGTAGCTCATTCTGCTGACTCTGACCAATGGTCGCTCTAACTTGGAATCTCCTGCCACCTGCTTCTGAAGGCCCTCCATGGCCTGTCCTCCTGAACATTTTTCACCAGTTGACCTGGTCACTTTTCTCCTCTTTGTAATACTGTTACAGATGTCACAGTCTATAAATGGACTAGTCTTCATAATTTTTCTATAGAAATCTATATGTGTAGCTTTTGGGAGAAAATGTCAAGATACAAATGTTATTCTTGACGTAACTTTTTTCTTTCTCTCTGTCTTTTCCTCCCTCATCTCTCTTCTTAAGACATTGTGAGAGTTCCCTTAACGCAGAATTTATTGTACTTTTACAGCTGAAAAGGGAATACTGCTCACCAGCTTGACTGGTGGAAAATGTCCAAGCTGCACAGTTCACTAGTTTATATTACCTAATAGAGAGATAAATAAGCCATGATTCTTCTTAAGGACCGGCTTTTAATTAGATTTTTAATGGATACTCTTTGACTTTCCCAAGCATAAGTACTGCTATATTAGTTCATTATTCTGATTAAAAGCAGCTAATAATGATCATAACTAAATAATTTCCCTCAAGTGTTCCAGCACAGTGTGATCAGTGGCTGACCGAGCCAGCCTCTTCTCTGCCATGCACACCGAGCTGCTGGTGAGAGTCGGGGGCTGGGAAAACCACGGGCACAGAAACCACCAGCTCACAGAGCCCAGGTTACCCTGTTTTGTGTGCTGCCACTCAAAACACCCTGCACTGCATTTTTCTGGTGTCAGAGGCTTCTGAACAGATGAACTCTATCACAATTTGTCCTCAGGTATATTTAGGTTACTAGTTTTGTTGTCAATTGGGAACCTCACTGACTAGAGTTTTGACATTGCAAATAGCTTATTCAGAGGCTCCATAGCTTCTCCAGTGCCTTTGGACTGAGATTACAGCCTGCAGCATCTTCCTCTTCCTTCCAGGTCTTCTGCCTTAGAGGCAGAGACTGTTTCTATGAAAGTTGGGTTCCCATTGTCTATGTGGGACAATTATTCTTTGCATTCTTTAGCTCATCTATTTACATGTATGTATGCATGTGTGAGTGTGTGTGTGTGTGTGTGTGTGTGTGTGTATCATCACAAAGATATAGTTATTAGGAAAGTTTGAAAATGTCAAAAGGAAAAAAATAAAAAATCACAATTCATTTTGCTGTTAATATTGTTTTTTCTTCTTTTTCTAGGCCTGTATATCTATATCTCTATCTTTTTTTCAGAAATGGATTCATGTTGTTGCCTTGATAGTAAGTCATTAACATTCTCCCATGTCATTAAATCCTCTCTTATAAAATCATTTTTAAGATCTACCAAGGGTGGCATTACATGAATGTACCATGACTTATTAATCTCTGTCTTTCATTGGATATTAAAATGATGTCGACTTGTATTATTATAATAAATGTTCAGTTAATATCCTGTTCAAAAATGTTTGAGTACACTCTGATTATTTCCTTGGGTGGAATGTTAGATGCTGGTCAAAGAGAGTGGAGAACTTTAATGCTCTTGCTATATACTACCACATTGCCTTCTAGAAAGACTGAGAAACTTCCACTCTCATTAACAATTTTGAGTATATTAAGACTGATTACTTCTTTATATGGATTCTAGGGCTGGAAATTATCATTTTCAATTAATAAATTTTTCTAGGTTTCAAGGCACAGAGAATGGTAGTTGACTTAGCTTGTACTTTTTGTCATACAAGTCAGGTGGAACTTTTTTCCACGCATGTGTTGATCATTTGAATTCCTTACTTAAAAATTGCCTCTTTTTGACCTTTGACCATCTTGTGATGTTAATTTTGGTGTGATTGTCTTTTGAGGGATTCGAATAGTCCTACTTGACCAAAACTAATCTGTTCCCTGATTGTTTACATTTCTTCAACATAGGGTCAACTCTCGGTTCGGGATTGTAGACATGCAATGATAATACTGCTGTCAAGTCTACCAAAGTACGAACAACAAATTCCAATCTGCCAAAAAAAGTTTTTAAATTTTATTGACAGTCCTGGTTTGATTTGCACTGTAAGGTTAGACCATGTCTTAGTCTTGGCTCTGCCATTTACTAGTGTTTTGAGCTTGAGGCAAGATGCCTCACCTCTCTAAGCCTCAGTTGCCTCAACTGTGAAATGGGATAATGATTCCTGTATCAGAATTTTCTCTAGTAACCGATACAGTAAAGCTTAGAAAATAGTTTCGGCACAAGAATGAGAGCCATTGAAAGATGTCGTTATTGTAATTTAAGAATCTGAACATAATGATGTCCAATATTCTGCTCTCATATGTCACTTTTGAATAGCCTTGATGTACCATCCTTCACTCTGTCTCTATCTCGATCTCGATCTCAATCTCCATCCTGAAGAGGCAAAGGGAAGTGGTGTATGTTGTATTAGAAGAAGTCTTCTAGCTCCTGTGGAATAGGGCCTTTTGGGGATTCACAGTCATGGAAACAGAAGTGCTCCTAGGATCCAGGGATGCCTTGATGAGGATGAATTTGCCTCCACATTCTCCAGCAGTGATTTGGGTATGTGGTGTGGTCAAGTCAAAGATTAAGGGAACAGTTAAATTAGAACGAGGATCTTTTTGGTGGTTAGGACCTTCCCAGGCACTCGCGACAGACACAGACTTAGAACTTCTGGGGATACCAAGACAATGGCTTAGCTATAGTTCTTCAGAGGGACTGCCCAAGAGGAGGGATATGGATTTACAAGACTGATAGGAAGCATGGGCCTTGCTCTGTGTGATGACTTCCACATTATCCGTTTGGCTCTGATAGGTGATATCTGTTTAGCACTTTTTATTTTAGAGTTTATATGATACACTAGACAATAGTTGCTAGCAAGGTGACTGCTGAATGTTTAGCTGGCAGTTGAAGAGGAGATGTTTGGAGCTGGTTTGAGAGAGACCTTAATGTTATGAATATCTAAGAGTCTCTAAAATCTCCTTGACATTCTATGTGATACCTACAGGTGAGCATTGAACCTTCCTACCAGTACTACAAATTTAGCCATGTGAGCTTGCTCCTCTGAGCTTCTCTTTCTTCAAGGACTATTGTAATTTCACACCTTGCTCAAAGCAAAAGTGCTAAAGATAAAATTGAGTTGTAAGGAAATAAAAGATGATTACTCATAGTGTTGAGGAAAGCAATTAGACTGAGTTCTAGTTTTTAAATTACCAGGAAAAAGCCTTTGAAAGCTTTTATTTCCCTTTCATTCAGAGGTTGGACTGGATAATCTCTTCTATCTCTAATAATTACAACAAGTGTCCAAAAGGATTCATCACCAACACATCTCTAGAACATAAACAGCGCTCCTAGAATTGAACCAACATTGAAGGAAACCCAGCCTCATGTGACAGAAGTTGTACAGAAAAGGGGTTGGACTGGCCTTTCTTGTAGCTGCAGTTATCCATGGGAAGGAGTTACACCAACCACACAGCAATGGTTGCATAGAAAGTACATTAAGTTTAGCAGCAGTAGACTGGAGTGCAAATTTTGGCTCAGTCACTTTCTATCTATGTAACTTGAAGCAAATTATTTTATGTTCCTGGCCTCAGGGTCTGTCTCTGTCTGTTTAAAATAACAATATAATATCATGCTAGATCTCATGAGTAGAAATAAGATCATATATGTGAAAATACTTGCATGCTATAGGGCCTAATGCCTAGTGGGCATTCATCAGTGGGACCACCATTGCTATCATGGTATCAAAGTCAGAGAAGATAAGTTTCCATTCAGCCATGCAAAGATTTCAGAAGCAGTGGCCCAGAGCCAAGAAATAATTAACCAGCATAGGCAGATACTCTGTGTTCTATCCTCTCATCAGGCCCCTCCCAGGTTGATTAGGCTTCTTCCAGGATGTCACAGGTAAATCATAGGGGCTGAGTTTGACTTCTACCAATGCAAGAAGGTGCATCTATGTATCTGTTTAAAGAAAGTAACAGAAGGCAATTTTCTGACACGAAGCAGAATGAAAAGGTATTCATTTATAATAGGCTGGTTTAGTGCCTTAAGCTTTCTCTTATGAAAATAATTTACTCTACTAATTACATCACATTAACCAACTTCTCCCGGTATAGATTAAAGGACTCCTTTTTCAAATCATTTCATAAATTAAAAGCAGTCCTCCCAGATACACGATTTCATGGATAAATCGTGCATTTGTGTTGTCAGAATTTATGTTGAAAGGAAATGGAGGAAATGTATCCTTAAAGAAATATTTTGCAGTAGTTGTTAACACCTTCCACTCCTTCTGCTCGCTGCTCCTAGTACCAAAATCTAAATGTGCAAGCTGTTAGCAAAAGATGCACATTCCGGAGTTTCAAGGGCCACCTGCCTGTGTGTCTGACTTGTTATTTAAATTCTCTTTGCATTTCACAGATTTAAATACTGCCACCATCCTGATTTATGGAGTTCATGCCACACACATAAAACTTTCACTAGGATCTCCCCATTTTTCCACGAACACATGCAAGGAAGGAAGTCATTCATGGTCACAGGTGGAATGGATTGTGAAACAAGTAGTCCACAATAGGGTGTAAAGACTAGAGGAGAGCAGTCAGGGAACTTACTGGAATGTGGCAGTGCTTGGGAGTCTCAGTGCTAAGAAGTCTGTCCCTACCACTTTCATCAGCAACAATAAAATCAAGAGAACGTAGGACAGATTAAAGAAGCAAAGACATCTAAGAAACAAATTGCTAAAAGAGAACATCTGCTGAAAGAAGTTCACGTTCTCACCATTCAGGAGTGGATCTAATAGGATGCAGAAAAGTGAGTTTGTAAGAGGTGATCAAAGCAAATGGTCCTGGAGAATACAGAAATGACCACAAGGTGCTTCCTCTGCTATTATGGCTACTCGTGGTTGGTTAACATTTAGGACTGCAAAGCTCTCTCTTCTTGGTATTCACAGATGTGCTGCTTTGTCCAAGTTTCTTATCGAAGTTTGGCAGACCAACAAATACACCAGATGCATCAACAGGTGCATTTTGAAAACAGGCCAAACATGTTTCTATTCCAAAATGTAGGAAACAACTCAGAAAAGGCATGATTTTGAACAAGTTTATACACACACACATTTGCAGACACAAACACAGACACATACATCCACAGTCTCCTGAGGATGATACTCACCTTCTTGAGTAGCCCTTTCATCATTTTTCAGGATCTTTCTACTTTGCAGTTTCATCGAGAGCTTCTCCAAAAGGGTAAGGCAGGCCAAGTGCTTTCTTGGGGAAATGATGTTAGCAGTAACAGAATGACACTACCCTGTTTGAAGATGATTCATGAATGAAGAAAGCTCACAAAGAATGTCTATGACTGTGAGGAAATGACATTGTCTTGGGAAGAGATGATACAATTCAAACAGCTAAGTAAATGAAATACTTGCACAAAGTATAACAAAGTGAAAATACAGCAGCATAGTAATCTAGTGACTGGTGGCAAAGGCAAGAAGAAATGGGCTGGCTTGGCAAGCACAAAGGGCAAGAAGGAAACCAGAGTGGCTGGAGCACAGTGAGTTAGAAGAGGGAGATAAAATCAGATAAGGTGAAAGTGGATAAAATCAGAGAGAGAACATGACAGAGACCAGGCAGGAATTCAAAGGTTATATGTCCCTGATTTCAACACTAAGGTTGTGAGAGGGACTGAGCACTTATCATGTCTATTCCTAGATGTCTATAAAGACTCTTTGAAATTTCTCATGGCTCCCAAATCTTTAGTGAGCAATGAATAAATTGCAGGAGTTTATCTCACATCAATAAATATTCTTCCTAGAAGGATGATGGGTGAGCATCTTACAAATTAACTATCTGGAGTTCTTTCTGCTTTGACATAGCAGAGGTGCAACTTTCTGGCCCAGAAGGTGGAGGATGATGCCACAGAATGAGTTTCTTATCATCCTTAAGGAGAGAGGGTATGATTTTTAGAGCCTATGTCATGACCTTTGATGAATTATGATCTAGCAATTTCCCAAGAAGGGCTGGAAATATCCCATTGATACTTGTAGTCTTCCTAGTGTTAACACTTGTGGATTGTTCTGTTCATTGTGGATAGCTCATTGACAAAAACAAAGCCAGCTTTGACCTTCTTGGGATCCTGGATGGGGCTCAGAACTGTCATAAATTCCAGTAAAGACTGAACAGGGATTAAGTGCTGCCAGATCCCCACCTTGTGTAGTTAACAGCAGTTAGAACCAAGGTGGAGATGGTAGAGAACAGAGTTACAGGGAGGTAAGCCTTCGTATAAAAACAGTACCATGCATATTTATGAGTAAAGGGAAAATAATGTGAAGTAAGTACAGACATGAGGAATGAGCAGACTTGGGTTCTAGACCAAAGTGTGTTCCAGATCAACATCTGTCTTCATGTACAGCATCTGCCAGCACATGAGAAACACCATTGCAGAGCTATGCTCTTCCTGGGCCCATGAACCAAACTGCTGACAAAGGCCCCAGTAACACCATTGTGAAAGGATATTCTCATCCCTGGGCTTTGCTAAAAATCTGTCCAAGTCATCCAGGAAGGAAACCTTCATGGCAAGTAGTAACAATCACTTCTATCTATGAATATTTATTCTAGAACCTGCTGGAGTAAACTTGTAAATACCCACAGCATCTCAGCAAGGTTGATCTGGTTACCATCTCTACTTTGCAAATGAGAAACTGGGTATGGAAAGGTGAAAGAGTCACGTGAGGACACACAACTTAGAAATGACTTGAGTCTTGTGTCTCTGACTCCATATCCAGGGTAGGCAGTACTACATTTCCCATTTGGGATGAGCAGGAATTTTCTTGTAGATAGTCAGCAAGGGGCTGTGATTCCTCAGAGGGACTTGGACAGGTGCTCACTTTTCTAATCCCAGCTCTGAGTGGATATGGAGCCAGTGTAGACACTGCCTCACATGTCCCACTGGGCACCGCTTTCGTCCAATTTATCCATGGCCCTGGTCAGCCTCAGGTTGGCCTGTCACCACAGAGCAGGGAAGGCTATGTCACTCGGTGTGATAGATAAAAAAACTCATGGAATCCTGATGTGGACCCTAGCTGATGATGTCCGCACTGTAGCTGTAGCTTCCCTCTAGGGAAGTTGGGGTGTAAAGCAATGCACAGAACTAGAGAGCTCACCTCCTGTGGGATTGTCAATGACAGAAGCCAGCCGTCTTAGTCCATTCAGGCTGTTCTAACAAAGCTCCATCAGGCGGGTGGTTTATAAAAAATGAAAATGTATTTCTCACAGTTCTAGGGGCTGGAAGTCTCAGATCCAAATGCTGGCATTTTTCAGGGCTACAGACTGCTGAGTTCTTGCTGTGTCCTCCTCAGATGGTGGAAGCAGGTTGAAGGATCTACCTGAGACGGCTTTTGGAAAAGCTCTAATCCCACTCCTGAGTATTCTACCCTCATGATTGAATCACCTCCCAAAGGCTCATTCTCCTAACACCATCACTGTAGCCTTGAGAATTTCCATACATGAATTTGGGGAAGGGGGACACAGACATGTGATCAGAGTGCCTACCAGATGGTACATCCACCGTCCACCACAGGGACAGCCGCTCCTCAGTGTCAATGTGTTGGGTCCTATGGTCCTGCAGGGCTGGTGTACTCAGGATTTTTTAAGACAGAAATTTAGATTTTTAAAAGTGAAATCTCACATCTTTAAAATGTTAATAGCTGATTTTAAAAAAATAATTTAAATGTAGTGCTGAGCATATAAATATGTCTGCAGGTAGAAAGAAAAGTGTTTGAGACTTTTGCAGTCTAGTGCAGGTAACATCAAGGGCTTTAGGACTGCAGCATAAACCATACCAAGTCTAAGTCCTTCTTTGCAGTGCAATTTAGGTATGTGACTGGATGTCTTCATAATGTGGGGCTCCTAATGCCACCTTGCAGGCTTTCTGTAGGATTGAGTGGGTAATGCTTACAAAATGCCGATTGCAGAGCCTGACAAATGGGAGGTGCGTAAACTGTGTGACTCTTATTCTCGTCCCCAATCTTAAGTGTGTGGAGGGGTGAACTACCTGGATCTGCCTCATTTTGCTCCAATAAGAGGAGCCTTTCTCAGATGTCATCTTCCATAGAATCTCTGTGGTTTCGTGCTGGAGAAGTTGCAGCTTCCTGTTAAAATGATTGTGACAGTGCCTCCTCACCATGATCTCCTGCTCAGCTCCTTTATGATTCGGGCAAGGATGACAGTGAGAGCTTAGCAGCTTATGTTTCACAATCGGCCCTCATCCCAGGATTGCTCCTTCACTCTTGGCAAACCTTCCAGCCCTTGTGTTTCTTACTTTCAACACTGCAGCATCCCACAGTGTCTGGTGGTGACTCCATGACCTGGAGCATTCTGGCAGCTCTTCTTTACTGCCCCCTGGAGCAACAGAAAGATGTACTTTCCAAACCTGAGGAATGTTACTCCTTCTGGTTGCAGCCTGCTGTCTGAATCTCATGAAAGAAGGAGAAGTAGTGGAGGCTCACTCACATACTGAGGTGTCATATACACAGAACATGAACTGGATTCAAGGTGAATGCAACCCATAAAGGCAAACTGCTACGCAGCCCTGTCCCAACACAGTGAAGCATTCAGAAAGAACCATACATCAGTCTCTAGAAGGAATGCTTCTGTCACAGAGCACCATCTCAGCCTTTAAAACTGCATCGCAAAGCGAACAGCACAGGATTTCAATCGCGACATATAATACAATGTCTTTGAATTATTTCCTTGTCTCACACGTCACCCTCTCACTTTGCAGCTTCTCCTAAGTATTTCTCTGAATGTATCCTGAGCAGCACTTTCCTCTTTACCTGCATTCTGAACTTGCAGATCACATGCCTTTCTAACTCTAACTTAGCAGTGTAAACCAGGCTCAGCTCCCTGATTCTTCCTGGTCTGTATCTTTTCCTGGAAATTCAAGCAGCACCCGGAGAGGCAGGCAGAGAACCTCTGTTGGATTGCTAGTAGAGAGAGAGGCTGTGGATGCTTATGCATCTGTATTCTGCCACATCACATCAGCACAGCGGGTATGGTGAGGCTCAGGGAGACTGCAACTGATGGGAATTTCTTTTGATAAACAAATGTTCCAGAAGTTGTGTGAAGATGAGACCTTTGATGCAAGGATGCAGCAGTCCCAATGCTGGGGATGGTTCTTGTCTCATTTGACATTATGGGAAATTCTAAGCTCTGTACCTTATGAAGCAGGACTGATCATTTCATTCATTGCAATCTGGAATGAGGAACCAGGGCCACTTATTTTTCTATAGCTGATCTCACCTGTATCTGTAGCCTCCATACTGCTATAGGGGAAAAAGAAAAACTTCAAACTTTTCTTCTCTTTGTGCTTAGTTCTTGTTCAGACAAATATTCTTGTTGGGGTAAATACTCAGGATTTCAAGGTAACTCCCTTTTTTCCTACCCAAGAAGGACCAGAGGAATGGCCATGATGACCCAGCCTCTTCTCATCAGCTGGTGTCCTTGACTGAAGTCCATGGCTCGTGACACATGCAGTCTGCCCTCTTGGCACAGTGGGAAGTCATGAAAACCCTCCTCACAAGCTAGTCCCTGCCCTGAGGCTCCCCTTCATTCTGCAGGTTCTCTGTCTGAAATGCATTTTGCTCCAGCCCCTCTCGCTTCATCTTCTACTAAGGGCTTCTCTCATCCCTCCATTGCAGCCTCAAGTGGAACCCACCGGCTCCCTCTTTACATCTTCTATATTCCCCACTGGTAGCTTATGAACACTTTCAGATTCTACCTTCCTCCTTTTCACAGTTGATTTCTAGGTTCTCCTTGCCTAAATCCACCCTGTCTCCCTTTCTGAACTTCTCTAGCCATCCCATGCTGGTGCCAGGGCGCTTGGCAAAATGGTCTTCTCCCAGAAAAGGGGAAGGAAGGAGAGAGTTTCCCTTTTACTCCGCCCCTTTCTACTCCACCCAGGGCTACTGTCTTCCACTCATCCTTCCAGACCTCAGCTCAGGGTTATGGATTAAGAGCACTTCTTCCCCTTCCTCAACCCTTAAGAATCATAACCCTTGGCTTTCTCCATTATCATTCAGAAGGATTTGTTTTTCCCTGATTAAGGGAAACTTATCGCCCTGCTGTATCCTTCCTCTTACCTTTCCTGGTTATGTGCTTAGCTTCCCTTTACCATCCTGAAACAAAAATTCTCAATGTCACCTTCATGGCAGATAGGATATAGAAGGATAATCTTCCTTACCAGAGAAAGGGAAATACATCAAGAAATATTTTTTAAAGTATTGTTTTACTCACAACATGCTGGCTCTTTCATTATGGGGACAGGTGAGGCCAGTAGCACTTTCTTATTTTACAACCTGAGGAAACAAAGCTTCAGAGAGGTGAAGGGACATGCCAAGGTCACAGAATTTGTGAGGGGCACAGCCAGGAAGAACAAATGAATTTTTTGACTCTGGATCGCACATTTCTTCTGTGGCCCTGGGCCTCCTCCCTTGCTAGGAGACACCTTAGCTCCACCAGACTGTGGAGTCAGCCATGAGGCACCATCAGCTCCACCAATCTGCTCCCCTGTCTCCTAAAGTGATTATAAAGTAGAAACCGTGAAATCCGCAGCTGCAAGAACGGCAGGAATTCTGCTTCAAATAGGCACAAATCCTGAAAGCCAGCAGTTAATGCTGAAGTCACTGTGAGCCTCATTTAATCTTTTTTTTTTTTAAGTGATTGCCAGCTATGAATGTCTGGGGGGCAACCAGTGATCCATTGTAAGCCCTAAATAATTCGTAAGTCAAACCTCTCTATTGATGGCAATGAGATGTCAAAATTACTCAACAACACATGCTGACTAGACAAATCAATTGTGTCCAAGCTCCTCCCAGGTAGTTTGAGAATGCACATGGAGATGTAAGTAGGTATAAACATGTATATTTAATGGAGTACAGAGGGAACAAAAACTGGAATAATAATAGAGGAATCTTCTGGACTGTACCCTTCTCTTTTCTGGAAAATCTGCCCAGCTAGGAATCCACAAGACTTCTTAATCAAGTCAGTGCCCTCTCCACATTCACGGATCCTCATCCCCTCCTTATCCACTTATGAAAAAGCAGGATTCCCACTGCTCATAGCAAAAGCTCTGCACATGACTCAAACCCTTGTCTGCGTAATGCTCTTTACCTGAGAAGAAAAGATGCAATATTCCTACTCCATTGCCTCCTCTAAGTCTCTGCTGCTCCTACCTGGACTTGTGTGAAAGCGACTTCTGCTTGGCCATCTTCCCAGACACTACTCTGCCTCCTGCAGCCTGTATCCAAGGACAGGGTATATCAGGCAATGTCTTTCTGCTGAAACCACTGTATTTAGAGTAAAGTTCCAGCTTTGTACCATGACTGGTGAAGCCTACACATTTTAGCCACTACCTGCTTGTCTGACTTATCACAGTCTTTGCCCAAAAAAGATTCCAGCCTCCTTGGTCCCACTGGAATAGATCAAGCTGTTCCTGCCTCAGTGCCTTTACTCAACTTCTGCCTGAATGTCCTTCCTTCAACTTTGCCATCATTCAAATCTAATCTCACATGTCACCTCCCCAAAGAAGGCTTTCCTAATCTGTCACTCTTTATTATTTTATTGTATTGTTTCTCACAGCATGTGTCCCTCTCTGAAATTTACTTATTTACTTTATTATTATCTGACTTACTCAACCACAATGGGAGGTTTCAGAACACAGGAGCTTTGTCTGCTTCACAACTGAACCCACAGAACATTAAGTGCTACTTTGCTCACAACTGATATCCTTGTGCATCTTCTCTTTTCTGTCTAACTGATGGTCTCCTTTTGCCAGTTGAACAGTGCAATAGTGTTCATCTTGAATGCCCCTAAAAGGACATGTGCTTAAAGCTTGGTTTCCAGCCTGTACTATTTGGAAGATAGTAGAAACTTTAAGAACTGAGGCCTACTGGCTGGTTTTAGGTAATTGAGGGTGTGCCCTTGAAGGGCATATTGGACCTCCAGCCCCTTCCTGTCTTTTTCTATGCTTCCTGGCCACCAAAAGGTGAGCAGCCCTGCTCCACCATGCACTCCTCACTCTCTGCCATGATGTGCTGCCTTACAATAGGCCAAGAACAATAGTGCCAATTGGCCATGGACTGGTACCTCTGAAACTGTGAGACAAAATAAACCTCCCCTTCTTTTAATTTGTTTATCTCTGGTTGGATTTTGTTTGGTTTTGTTTTTGTCATTTTTTTACTGTGACAGCTAGCACAGCCAATGACTTTTTGCTTGTGTTTTAGGAAGATTGCTTTGGCTTCGGTAAGGAGAATATACTGGAGGAGAAAACAAAAGAGACAGAAATGATCCAGGAGTAACTTGTCTTGAGAAAGACTATTATCCAGCACTAGGAGGTATAATAATTTTCTCTGGCTATCATAACAGATTATCACAAACTTGTTGATTTTCAGCAACAGAAATGTATTCTCTCATGGTTCCGGAGGATAGAAGTCCAAATCCGGGTGTAGGCAGGACAATAACACTTCCTCTAAAACCTCTATGGGGGTCCTCCATTACTTTTTCTAGTCCCAGGGTCCCCAAGTATTTTTTAACTGGTGGCAGGCACTCCACTCTCTCTACATCCTCCCATTCCCATGTTCTCTTTGTTGTCTCTATCTTTATGTGCATTTCCCCCTCTCATTAGGACTTCTATCATGTTGGATCAGACCCACACTAAAGACCTCAATTCGATTACCTCTGCAAAGATCCTATTTCAAAATAAGCTCAGATTGGCAGATACCAGGGGTTTGGACTTCCACATATCCTTACAGGGAGGTGGGCAGCAGGGGGGACATGATTTGATCCTTCAAATGGAGTGAATGGAAAAGAGAACATTTCAGAGTTGAACAGAGACAGAAGCTAAACAGATGTGAAATTTTGCAGGAAGGACAGAGGGTAATCTAAAAAGATTCTCACATTTTGGGAGAGGTACACACAAGTAGGGATTGGAGTCATTCATTAAAATATCAGGTGCACCCTATAGGGCATTGTTCTTTCCTGTAAATACTTAGCATATCACCCAAAGCAATCGTAACAGCCCAAAGGCTCCCCTAAAGAGGAAGAAACAGTGAACCAGGCAACTTCTTAAGTAGTAAAACAAGAGGGAACTTTAGTTTCCTCAAAATTCAGATCGGAAGCTAGAATGAAAATCAAGTTACTGAATTAAATTGATTTCTTAAAAGCTAGCGCCACAGGCACAACCTGAGTTTTCCTTACATAGGAAAAGGAAGCTAGCCTGTTTTGCCTGCCTAATCTACTGACCCTTCCCTCCTTCAGGAACCAGGCTAAAATAAATATGTCTTATTTGGCTGGAAACCATTAGGAAAGGAGGCCCAATCTGGCAGCAGAACTCATTTCAGATGAGCACTGGCATATATAGGGGACGGCAACTCTGCAGGGCTAACACCCTCTTCACTGGCACTCACACTCCAAGCTCTTGTTCTAACGTGATTTATCCGGTTCCTGCTGCTGAGCCTCTTTGATATCCAGACCAAGAGCAGCCCACGTTCCTGTGGGCACCAGTGCCTTTTAGCGTGTCCACCTGGAGGCTGTGGTTTCCCTCTGCATCCCTTTATCCTTTGAAACAGAATAGGAGGTGGATGGGTGGGTGCTCCCCATGAAAAGGCCAATTGAATTTGTAGGTACCAGTCAGAGGCCAGAGATGATGATACAGAATTTCAGCAGTGGCCTTAGAGGAAGCTTGGGGTGGTGCAGAATGAAATTCACCCTCCTTCCACTTAGAGCCCACTTCATCCATGGAATATTCCAGTTGTCTACGGGGACTGAGGCCTTGTCAAGGTCAAGGCCAAAAAGGATGTGACCTCCCACATGGTGCAGATCGTTGACAGACAGGCTGACTGGTACTCTGGTTGTGTATTTGTTTTGACAATTCTCCTCCCTCTCATTCTTCTGACAGTTGGGAAGTCTTGTGTGGCTTTCCTGGCCTTGATAAACTGTGTGCTGCCTAGGGCTGGAAACCACCTCTGCTCTTAATCTGACCTAGCTAATTGGCCCCAGGGAAGTAAATTATATAGAAAGCAAAGCCACCTCTGACTCTGGCCACATATATCTCCTAAGTATAGGAGACACAAAGAATGACCACAACCACCTTATAAATCTGATGTGGCCTCCTGACCTCTGTGCAATAATAAATAGTATTCTCACAGGCTGTCCTAAAGATATGAAGACATTTTGTAAGAACATCTGGCATTCATCGACTCAGGAAAAGGAAGGGGGAAAAAAATCACGAGCCTTGGGACAGAATTTCATTTTCTTTTCATGTTGCCATGTGGGTGAGGGAGCCCTCGATGTCTTGAAGCAAAAGCAGGATGGGGGTATGTGGGCTCCCTTTCAAGTTTAAAAGGGGATATAAAAATGCACATGCATTTGTGTGAAGAAGTTCACTGTCAGGGGGGCACCTTTTTGAAGGGGGCTTGGGATGTCCGGTTATTGTAACTCGCTGTCAGTAGCTCTTCTTTCCTTCTAGTCCTGTGAAGTTTTCTTTGTGCTACCCTCAGGGAAGACTAGGGTCACAGAGAATGGATTCTGTGAGTTGTCTGGAAGACACCAGGGTGTGCAAACTTGAAATAGGTGAGCATCTACATCACCAGTTCACCTGCTTGCGCTTGCTCATTCTTATTCTCTCTTTCCTTCCTTTTCACTCTCTCATAGCTCTGATACTCCTAAGTTCAGAATTTCTTTGGAATGAGTGAAAGTTCTTTCTGAAGGGTGGGTTTTCCACTTTCCCATGCTTGATGAGCAGATGTTGGCCTTCCTAGGTACAAAAGTTGACTGTTCTTTGATCCTTGAGTTTAAATCAGAATAGGTCTTAGGTAGCCAAAGTGGCTTAAAATGTTAGCAAACAGTGGGATCCTTTTTAATTTTTAAAGGGAACTCTAATTCTACCCTTTATGACTTGCTTAATTATCCTGGGCCCCTGAACAGCTGTCTATTGATTCCAATTAACATGATTGACATCTCCTCTGGAAGGTAAAAGCTAATCAACTGCAGGATCCCCACTGAGAATTCATTTCCTTCTTGAAGTCACTCCTGGGCAGGAGGAAACTTAAATAGAGAATTGAGATTCAGCATCCAGGGCTCTGATTTACTTTTTATATACAGCCCCACAGTGTCTTATAGAAGGGAAAAAAAGAAGGATAGAACTTTTTTTAAATGACAGTTTATTTTTGAACCAAACTAGAATGAATTTTGTTCACTTCCTTTCTATGTTTTGTGAAACTAAGTTGATCCCTTGAATGTTTGATTTCCTTTCCCTTTCTGGTCCTGAAAGGACCCACCAAGTCCACTTTTTATTACTTCTGACAAGTTTAGAAGTTGACATGAACTTTCTGGTACAGCCAACCTTGGCTTTTTTCTTTTTCTCTTTTCTTTCTTTTTTAAACAATCGAGATGCAAATCTTGATAGTTTACTAGGATAGTTTCAGATAGAATAAAAGTGAGTGAGACAGAAGTTGTGTCAGATAACAAATCAGACCACCTAAAACAGCAGGGTTCTGGGATGATGCTGAATCTAAATGTGAAATATAGAAAAAATGAAACCCAAATTTTTTTCAACACATATCTGTGCCTAGTATGTGCCAGGTACACAGAAACTTCAGAAGCAGGGGATCTGACTGTGACATCTATGACATTCTCTTCTTTTCATGTGTATTCCTCCTGGGCAGAGAGGAAATCTAGTGTTACAATTGCCAGCAAGCTCAATATGAACAGTATTTGTAGTTGCTAAAATAAAAAGAATTCTCATAGGCTGCACAGTACCCAGTTCAAAGGGAGCAGTGGTTAGGAACACCCTAATATCAACTGGCATTTCATTTGACTGTGAATTTCATAAAGGCAGACTCAGTATTGGTCTTGTGAGTTACTACATTCCCATAGCCTCACACAGTGCTTGGTCTATCATGGATGCTGAATAGATGTTTGTTAAATGAACCAGTTCTCTGAGCACAGAACTAATAATGACAAAGAAACATGAGGCAATATTGTGCCTGGTGGCTGATCAGAGCACATAACTATGGGATGGATGGATGGACAGATGGATGGGTGTATTGAACTGGTTGAGGGAAACTAAGGGTAAGTGAGATGAGATTTTTGTTTTGGGGAAACAGAATAAGATAATAGCCAGTGATCACATACCACTCAATATTCACTCTCAAGAAAGAACTCCTATACTTTAGGTATTTGTATATACAGAGACATAGCATTGTGTCCCTAGCTTCTCCTGTAGGTAAATTTTGGTAGTTTGTGAGAAGCCGTTGGAGGACCCTTGACATGGAGCAGTACTGTCCTGAAGGCAGGCTCTCTGATGAGTTTATGCCTCTCCTCTCACTGTAAACCCCTCACCCTACCCTCTCCTTTATCTCTCACTGTGGATCCATCTCATTTACTTAGAGAATAAATGGAAGAAAGGAAGCAGCTAAAAGAAAAAAATGGATCAACTATACCAGAAAGCCAGTGTCCAAATCTGACATTGTAAGGGCGGTACCTCCCTGGTGAAGATGTAATACTTGTGGCTTCATTTCTTGGTCAAAATAGAGCCAACAACAACAAATAAAAACAATACCACAAACCCACCCTGGAAACTACACAACACTTTTATTGTATTTCTCTTTCAGTCATTTCCGAATTTAGGTTTATGTCTAGCAGATTAAAGTGTGTTGCCAGTTATTTGTCAACCCCAAATGCCAGTTTATATACATTAGTGTCACTCCTTACCACTACAATAAATCTTCAGACAATTAGAACCTTCCCAGCATCCTACAGGGAGCCTGGAGCCCCAGAGTGTACTTTGTGGAAACAAACTAGAGGACTTGGGATGTTGCCATTTGAAAAACTACACTGTTCTGTGCACTTTAGATTAGCCTTTCCTATTCTCCACTTGTGGTACCAATTGTTTTTGTATCATTTTTTCTGGGGTAAGGGGTAGGCCAGGAAATCTGTTAATCAGAGGACAGAAATCAAGCAAAGCCATGTTTGATTCCAGTGAACATGTAGAGTGATTCCTGTTTACTTACTCTGGTCATCTTAGGGCCTATAAAATTCCTAAGAACTCTTATTTTTTGGGAAGTGCTGTCTGTCACCATGTCAAACATAGTAAGCTATACTTACGTCACATTAGATACAATACATTTACAGAAATTTTTAATTTTTATAGTTTATTATAATTTTGACCTTATACTGTCTTATATACAAAGGCCAGTATGTTTGTTCCAACCTCAAACATTTTTGTATGCCCTCCAAGAGGTCATGTGATAGAAGTTGTGGCTAACATAGGAAATGGCCCCACCTGCCATGGCAGTTCCAGTGGCCCCTATGGACTGCTGGCTTTCCTGATTCTCTCTCTTCAGTCAACACTGAGGATTTTCAACCATCCTCTAAGTTTCCAACACCATGCTAGTCATGGCATTACTCAGCATCTAAGGGCCACCCAAGCTCTGGCCTGTTCTTTGCCTGACCTAATCTGACACTCCATGTTTTAAGAACAATATCTTAAATAAGTGAGGAATTTTCCACGCAACTGACCCAATGGGGCAAGGGAGCCGGATCAGACTGATTCCTTCCAGAAGAATCCCTGGCATCTCCAAAGATGAGATAGAGGCAGAATTTGTAACGATTTAATATGGTTATCATCTGAGGCAAAATTCTGTAATCTTTAATGGGTATGAGTGTACTAGAACTCATCTCTAATATTGCTTTTTTATATTCAAAGATAAAAGTCTGAACCATTTTGAGTACTTGGCAATAATATTGGAACAAAGGGATAGGCAAGCTAAATAGCTACTGCATGAACATCCCAGTGGTGATGCCAAAATTCTGATAGGACTAGTTTAAGAAAATTGCTCTCGATATCTTGTCACACCTGAGCTTTCACCCAAACTAGTTTAACAGTTTGCCAGAGCAGAGATTGTGTTAGAACTCAAGGAGCTCTGTTGAGTTGAAAATGAAATAATGAAAGTTAGCATGTGTTGAGTGCTTATAATTTGCCTTGTTCATACCAAAATGTTTGACACCTTATCCCAACAGTCGAATGTTAAAGCAAATCCATGAGCCTATGATAGGGAAACTGAATCTTGGTGAAGTTAAGTAAGCCATCCAGCACCACTCATGGACAGAGAGTATTCAAACTTTGCTTGTCTGCTGCCGAGTCTGTGCTTTGAGTCTCATCAGGTTCTCCTGTCTAACTTGAGTTCAATCCAGCAGCATCAGAAAAAAACTAAAGAAATTTGGAGACAAGAAATGAATCTTGAGAGCAATGGTAGAGCTGTTAGACACTTTCTTCCATTTGATTTTCTTCTCTCCTCCTCTCTTCCTTTCACAGACATTTACTAGGCACCATGTGTAGTTGCTATAAGATTAGAGATAACTGTCACCTGGCCCTTCCTCTCAATTTTTTACATCACCTGGAAAAGGGTGTGGCAGTGCCTCCCTGCAGCACAACATGCTGAGTGTCATCGTAGAGTCATGTCTTGATTGCTGGAGCACAGGGGAGAGAGCAGCCAGAAAAGTGGAAGGTAGCTGGAATTCCAGCAGAAAAAGAAAGACAGCATTGTGTCTGAAGGTCCCCAAATGAAAGCATGCAAACTACTCAGGCACTAACAACATAATCAAGGAATTTGGTCAGCCCAGCTGGATTGAAGGATTCATCATGAAATGATGGGCATAAAACTAAACAAGAAGATACATTACAGTCATGCTGGGAATATCTTTGGAGGCTTCAGAAGGTGGAGACCCCAATAAAGACTGGAATCAGGACCTCTGTTCAAGCAGTGGTTATTAGAGATGGGGGAAGCACTGGATTCAAAAGGGAGAGGAAACATAGAGGAAAATGAATGTGAGATTCCCAGCTGAAGCAATAGGATAGATACCAGATGTTGTTTACCAGGATTGGTGTGCGAATGCAGGAAACTGAAGAAGTGACTTGAAAAGGTGCTTAGGGAGGAGTTGGTGAGTGTAATTGTGGATATACTGGGTTGGAGGAATGTGCAGAACATTCAGATGGGGGAAATATATTTTTCATTTGTGCATTATTTTTGTTTCTCTAACCTACAAATAGAACCTGAATCCTCCTTAAATAAGTGGTGTCTTGACTGTGGTCATAGCAGTCTGCCCTTGGAAAGAACTCAGACTGTAAAAAGCAAATGGTAATTTTTGGCAGTCTAATACAGCACTCAGTTGCTAAGTAGGAGCTTGTGCCTAGAGAGAGGGTCTCAGAGTAGAAGGATCTGGGGGAAAGGTAAAGAAGAGGGAGAGTAAGAGAATTATCTCTAAGAAGAAATCAATCACTTTTGTTTTTAATTTTACACACATGGGGTTCATAATACTTGCCAAAACAGGGCTCAGCAATGGAGAAAGATGGAAAGATAAGAGTTATCCTTCCTTCATGGGAAGCTGGGGGCACTGTTGCTTTCTGCCCAAGCAGATTCTGGTGTGCAGTAGAATGTGTTTTTGGAGAAAGGCATGGAGAAAGTGATTTTCAGCCTTTCCGTGGCTTTCTTTGTGCTTTCCTACATGTGCAGTCCAATTCCCAACTCTGCTCTGCTCAGAGTGAGATGGTGAATCTGGAGAACACACAGAAGAGATTGTTGCTTTCTCTCGTGTCTTCTTTTTACTTACTGACCTACTGAATTGCTTTTAAAGCAATGTCAAAGGGAGCCAGTATTTTCTGAAGAGTATCCCACTCTGCAAGTCTCACCTCCTCCTTGTATTAATTTAAGAATGTTTCATTTCTGCAAAAAATAGTACTGTGATCTTTGCTTTTCTGAGCATGCCTTTCATCTGGTGCTCAAAATGTGCTATACAGATGTTTCACTGCCCGACCCTAGTGCCCCCTAATTTGCTTTGTGATCCCTAGCTAGTTATAGTTCCACTAGGCAATATCACTCCTTTACCTGTAACTAAACATGCAAATGAGGTACCTGGGGGGTTGGAGTTGGGGAAATCTCACTCCACGTATTGCCTACTACTTCTTCGCCTTTATCCCTGCCCACCAAACCATTCTCATCTTCTCCCTTCTCCTTTCAAGCTACATAATACCTACTCATCAAATCATAAGTTCAGTCATTAATTCAATGTTTATACTGAGTGAATCACTAAGTACTGTGCTTGTTACTGGGGATGAAGCAATGAACAAAACACTGTCATTCACTGCACCCAGGTGCTCACTAAGTAAAGTTAGTGAAATGAATGAAAAGTGAACATAAAACTTAGCAGTTGATACTATGGATGTAAATATGGGAGCAAGCACGCCCTATGCTGTGGGAACACAGAGGCCTCTAACACCGATTCCACAGAATGCTTCCTATGGCTTGCTAGGGCCTGGCTCCTGGGACTACTATTCATAGGTTATATTTGGATGTCACTCTATGCTTCTTTGCCTTTAAAACATAACAATGAACTTAAAACTTAGTAAAGCACCTAGCATATAGTAAATATTCATGAAGCTCATGTTGATTCACTCCTTCATTCAATACATTCCTACTGAGTTCCTGCTAATGCCCTGGAAGATGTGGTGTGTTGTACCTAGGTTTTTGTTTTGCTTTGTTTTGTTTCGTTTTTTGTTTTTGCACCTAGATCTTAAAAGATCAATATTTCTGGAAGTACTGTGGTACCTTAATTCACAAACTTAATTTTTTCCATGATTCTGGTTACAGAATTTATTCCACAATATACGTACTATGCTTGCAATTCAGTTACAACCAAAATCATGGAACAAATTCCTCAACCAGAATTGTGGAAACAACTAAGTTCACAAATGGAGGTACCACTGTAACTTATATTCCTCTTAGCCCCCTTTCTTCTTCACAGACTGTACTTAGAGAAGGTCTTTTATGCTAAGAGAGAATCTCTCTTGTTGCCTGGGGAAGCAGCCACTGAGAGGCCTTTTTCAGGGCTGAGGGGAATCCCAAGCATTGAGGCAGGAGCACATGAAGCTGGCCCAAATTGCAGTTAGGGCTTTCATCTCACCCACACCTCTAGGTTCCAGCCCCCTGAACCCCATTTCAAATTAAGATCTGCTTCACATGCAAGGTGCAGAGAAGTGCGTTGTCATCCTCTGTTGCTGTCAGAAGTGTCGTGAAAACCTTTAAATCATGCCATCCCCACTGCTGCTGGATACTTGATAATACTATTAAAAAGAAAAAAGATGCTGTTCCTCAGAGCTTTTCCTTAAAGAGAGCCTGCCACTGCCATTCCCATGTCCAGCTACAGCAGTTTCAGACACCTCACCAAGCTACACAGCAAGGGGAAGTCTGAGCTGCAAATCCAGCTGAAACCTCAGCCTGTTTCCCATCTCTGGGACTAGCATGGTCCCCAGAACCTGCAAGCCATGGAGGAGACCTCCTAATCTACAATGGACATGAGGCTGCTTCTCCAAAGAGAAAATCTGGGCACTAGGTAGTGAGTGTGGATGGTCCTTTGCAGCAACAAGTAGTGTCCTTCTCAGGGGTCAGAACACAGTCTGGTGTCTTTGGCACAATGGAACTGAACAGTGGGAAAATAAACCTATTTGGGGCCATTCTCTTCAGCAAGCCCTCTGCCATTTATCTTTTTTCTTGAGAGAAAATACAAATAACATTAAATTCATCATATGAACATGCATAATTCAGTACTTCTTTAGTATATTCCATATGTTGTGAGACTATCACCACTAGTTCCAGAGCATTCCCACCACCCCAAAAAGAAACCTGCTACCCATTAACAATCTCTTCTCATATCTCCCCAGCCTCTGGCAACCACTAATCTATTTTTTGGCTGAATGGATTTGCATGTCCTGGGCATTTCATATAAATACTGTTGTACAATTTGTGGCCTTTTCTGTCTGACTTCTTTCACTTAATGTAAGTGGAAAGTTTTCAAGGCTCATTTGTCCTGTGTCAGTATTTCATTCCTTTTCATGTCATCAAATATACCATATTTCGAGTATCTGTTCATCAGTTCATTTGAGTTCCCCTTTTGGCCATTATGAATAATGTTACTATGAACACTACGTAGAAGTTGTATGTGTATCGTGCAGATGTATAATTTTAGTTATCTTGGGTATAAACTTAAGAGTGGCATTTTTGGGTCACATGATAATTCTGTTGAACTTCTTAAGAACCTCCCAAATGATTTTCCATAGTGTCCATACCACTTATATTCAAACAGTGTCAGGAGTAGGGGATTCCAGTGTCTCCACCTGCTTGCCAACACTTGTTACTATCTTTTTAATTTTTGATACAGCCATTCTAGATGGTGCAAAGTGGTACCCTTTCACATCTATCCTTGATTCAGTTACTCTAGGCTTTGCCATTCTATCAAGATGGGTTATTTGGACCTAGAATGCAGAATTCTTTTGAGGATGGAATGGCATAGGCAGTTTTTGATAATTTGTGTCCATCATAGGCATAGCATTCTAAATGTGTGTGTGAACATAGGCAAAAGTCATATCACCTCAGTCTTGTGCTGTTAGTTCCAGTGCCCCTTACTGCTATGTGTTAATGATGAGGCTGGGTTCAACTAAGACAAAGAGAGTTCCTTTGTCAGGCCAGTCGTCTTTCCTGCCCAGGCAACTGGAGAGAGGAGAAAAAAAAATCATTACTTTCCCATACAATTCTCTGTTTCTCTTTACTTGTAAACTAAGGAGTTAATGAAATATACAAAGCGAGCACAGTAACATCAAGACTTACTCTTCAGAAAAGGAAAGACAAACTGGGATGGGGGAAATGGAGTAAAGAAGGAAAGGAAAAGCAAAGACTTATCTATCTATCTATCTATATTAGTTAAAATAGTTATACTGCTAATTTAGTTCATTGAAAAAGAGATTTGTGCTAATATTGTTTGGACAATTAAATACTGATTTATTTTACTCTGAGTAACTAATTTAAAGATAACAATATGCAATGTACTAACCATTGTTACCCTCCTATTATCTTGTTTTGAAGTTTTGTTTTATTTTTTATCTCTTTAAAGTAAAAAAAAAAAAGACATCAGGAAATTGTGATCCCTTAACATAAACTCATAGTGACCTCAAAAGAGAATTTGGTAGGCAAGTTATCAAGTTATACTTACCTAATGGAAGTAGACAAAGTATTTTCTTGTGTTTTAGTTGTGTTTTCATTTCTTTTCATACAATGGATAAATTTGCAAATTAATTATAATTTATAATCTTATTAAATTAGGTCCTGATGGAATTGCAGCAAAATAGTGAAATTACCAACTTATTGTGTATAGTTGTGATCAATTCAGACTTCCCTAGGTAGTTCTAAATGATACGCATCTCAACTAGCCCAAATTACTAAGGCTTCAGAGTGTGGCCACCAAGTCTAATTTCTAACAAGATTGGAACAGTGAAGTATGAAGTGAAATAGACTTTGACTTTGAACCCCAGCTTTGTACTGGCTGCATGACTTCAGGCAAGTCAGTTTTTGCCACATATAAAATGAGATTCTGATATGTAGGTTATGGGGCTTTTTGAGAACCAGATGAGATGACTTATGTGCAGTGTCAGTGCTGGGACAGTCACATTAATAGCAAGTATTCAATATATGCAAACTGTTAGTACTGATAAAATCGATGCATCATTTTTCAAATAATAAATGTTGCACATCACCACCCCTTTATTTTTGTTATGTGGATAATGAAATATATTAACTAGACTAGGGACTGGGGAAGTGATTTTTCCAGGAACACGATAGTGAATCCTCTTTTGTAAATGGACTAATCCCTTCCAGTTTTATCTATTTTTCTATCTTATTTTTGAACAGCAGAATTTCTTAAAATGGGGCACACCTGTTTGTGATCCTGAAGCTCCCATTCTTACCTCTGCTTGAAACAGTCACAGTTTGATTTGATTCTCTGGTGAGCAAATGCTGCTATAGCAAACAGACAAACAGCAGCAGTAGCAGCAAAACACTCCTTGGGGAGCCTGGTGTGTCTGAGTGGAAGGAGGTACAGGCTCCTAGGAGAAAAAGACTAATTTTACTAATCTTGTTCTCCATCGGGCTTTTAAGGAAATCTCACAAAAGCATCTCAATTAAAATAAAAGCAAAAGTGCTCAAACCGTAACAAGGATCTCAATTATAACCCTGGGAGAGCAGATGGGTACCAGATTTGATAGCGAGGACCCTTTTAGCACATCTGTCTTTGATACCTTCTAATACAAAGAGCAAAGCCTTTGAAATTAATTGGTTGATGCAAAGCAGTGTTTTAATAATGCAACTGAGAACTTTTTGTTATGTAGAGTAGTTCTTACTGCTGCTGACTTTGAGGACTGAATTAATTTTTCACGAGCTTATAGGGCTCTGGGCTACCACTCCAGTCTCTTCTAGTTTCTTAGGACTTTTTTGGGTTTTTTTAATGCACAAGGTGATTTGTTTGAAGTGCCTCTGTATGAAGAAGATGTTGAGGAATTCTGTCTTGTCCTTGGTCACAGTCTAGAAGAATGATTCTGGAGACTATAAGAATTCTCCAGTACGTCCTAAAAGCTAACTATCCAACTTTGCCAACAAATATTGTTTCTCCACCTTCCACTTTTCTTGCATCTATATTCCCCGTGTCTTAGTTACATTTCTTACTGCTGAGATTAAATAACCAACACCCAAAGTTAAAGGAGGAAAGGTTTATTTTGGCTCTTAGTTTGTAGCGGTTTCAGTCCTTAGTCAGCTGGCTCCAAAACAGGGGCATAATAGAGGAGAAACAGTACATGGCAAAGCAGGGCAGGCAGGAGACAGCAAAGCACTGAAGTAGCAAAGCAGATTCTTTCTGTCCCTTTATCTTCCATCCAGTGGTGCCACCTACTCACAGAGGTAGGCACCCTTAATCCCGGGATCGCATCCTTAATCCCAATCACACTCTGTATTCCAACCACCTTTGGAACTCCTCACCCATGCCTTATAAGGTTTTGGAGGGATATCTAGATGCAAGCCACAACACCCTGTGTACTAGCAATATACACTCTATCACTGATGCAAGAAGGCAAGTAGGAGGAGCAGGCTTCACTCCTGGGGAGAACTGTCTTCTTTCAAACAGCAAGATTTAAATGAAGGATGAAATCCGTAGCTTATTTTTTCATCTTTGTTCCCATGTTTCCCATGTGGGCTCCCAAGAAGATTTACTTCCATGAGTAACAAGCAAGGGTTTGTCTAAGGGGAGTGGAAAGAACCTACTTCATTGTTAGCCAGTAAACTTGGGCTTCTTGTTTCCTGACAACAGGAAAAGGGTTTAAGCCTGCCTTTCTTTCCAAAGTTTCATTATGTTTTAAGTGCAAGAATTGAAAAATGCCAGGCATTTACTTTTATAATCACTTTAGGGAGGGAAGGAGGAAGAAAGGAAGGAAGGAAGGAAGGGAAAAAAAAGGAGAGAGGAAACAGAAGGGAAGGTGAGAATATCTCTGTTCCATAGTTTAGAAGATTGAGTCTGAGTATCGAGACCACTGTATCTGTAATGGGTAAAAGAAATATCTCTGAAAAGCCTTTCCTTCACTTCCCCCTGATGCTGAGGGAAATGCCACTCATGTGGTATCCCATGTATCTGATCTTTGCCTCCATCCAGAGGTCATCACATTCATTTTTTTGGCAGTACCAAAGATTGAACCCCCAAATCTTTGCACTGAAATGCATCCCCCTGCACTGTTTTTTTTTAAATTTTGAGAGAGGGTCTCACTAAGTTACTAAGCTGACTGACCTGGGCTCAAGCTTGTGATTCTCCAGCTGCTACCTTTCACAGTGTTAGGTTTACAGGTGTGTGCCACTACACCTGGCTACACCCTCAATTTTGGTTACTTGTGAATATGTCAGCCCCACTAGACTGAAATCCTTAAACACAAGGCTCATGTATTCTTTTCAACAAATTTATGTCCAGTGCTCAGCATACAGCATAAGTGCTCAGGAAATGATGAATGAATGATTGAGCAAATGAATGAAAGAGTCAGATGAATTATCTGAGGCCTCTTCTCAAAAGAAACAATACTGAAAAAATAATGGGTAAATGTCACAGATCTTCAGGATTGATTTAGTGAATGCTATTGTAACTTACTAGAGCTTTGACATTTAATATTAGGAACTGTGGGAAGAATCACATGTAGAGAATATTGGTCCAGTAAAGAAACTGTGGGCGCTGAACATTTTTACAACCTTCTCCATGTTGCATTGACAGTACGCCTGTGATTACCACCTCCATTGGTTATCAGCCTCACATTAAAGCATCGATCATCCTTTGCAGCATGAAAAATAGAAGAAAGAAACCTGTGTAAGAAAGATTTCAGCTCTCTCTTGGGTAGCTAATCAGTAATGCTCTGATGCCTGTTGGTGGGATTCTTTAGGTCATGATATGTATGCACAAGATCTTTTTCCCCCCTTCATTAAGGGATAATTGATTGAGGTTAGAAGATTGGAGAGTCCTGGGAGATTTTTAATCCAGTGCCATCATGCAAAGCTTACTACATCAATAAGACAGTTCCATAGGGGAGTGGAGGAGTAATTGAGATGCCATACCAGCTGGAATCCAGATGAAGATACATTTGGAAGCTTAATCACAATCATGTTCTACACTAAATATTCATCCGTCTGTCTCCCAAAAAGGACAGGAAATTAAGTTGTCAAGGGCAGGAGGGATGAGGGTTTAGCTGAAAGAAGAAACCTGCACCTTAGCCTTAATCTTGAAATGTGCAAGACTGTCTCAAATGGTTGGAGCAAAAGGCTCTTCTTTTCAGTTTTATTTCCTGTGAAATATTTGAGCTATTTAGATGCAATTTATCAGCTTTACAGTTACCAAAATGGACTGTTAAGATAATTCAGCCTCTTTGCTGTGGGATAAATACAGGTGAGCAATGCCATCCCAATAGAAAAATGCTTTATTGAGCCAATCTGGAGAAGTATTAAAGTTGTGTAAACATGCAGGAAGAAGCAGGAGAATTCCTAAACAGAGCTGATGGGACTGCGAATATTAGATGCCTTGATGTTCTGAGTCTCCAAAGTGGAGCTAAACCCTGAATGTAGTCAGTAAGAATTACATAACATATTGTGGGTTTTCATTTTTTTTTTTTTTGTTTTAATTTCTAAGTCAAGCTCTTTATGGTCCCATATAAATAGTTGCTAGCATCTAAATTTCATTTCAAAGTGTGATTTAAAAAATGTCAATTGCTGCCGCAAATTCACCTATGAAATTCTGGCTCAGTCATGTGCATCAAATAATGTTTTTGTTCAAAAAAAAAAGAGGGGAAATAATGTTCAGTGTTGTAGTGTTACAGTGTGTTGCAAGTTCGTATGAGGTAGATTGCTTTTGGCTGCAAGTAACAGAACAATCTCCACTGGGATTGGTTTTAATATGGCACTGTACTATCTCACAGGATATGGAGTCTAGGTAGGGGATACTTCAGGAGCAAGACATTGGAGTTCTTGCTCTTCTCCTGTGTGGTTCACCTGATTGGTGCTCCTCCCTCCTCAGTGCATCATCCTCCATCTGGGCCTAGGATGCTCATGGAATGTCTCAGCCAGTCTGTCTTCACACATCAGTGTGTAGCAAAAGAAAAAGTCATCTCTTTTTTGAGCCTGAAGTTTCTTCTCATCAGTATCCATGTTCTGAGAATCTGCCTAGCCCAGCTCATGCCTTTATCTTATGGCCACCTTTGCTTTTGAAGGTAGTGGTAGGAACATGCCCATCCCCTCTGTAATGTGACAAGGTGAAGCTACCTAGAACATGCTGCAGTAGAAGGAATATGAGCTGTAAAGCCAAAGAGTTCTGTATTTGAATCCCATCTCACACACTAAATACCTGCAGGACCTTGGCAAATTAGTCTGTGATCTTCACTGCCTGCTGAGTAAAATAAGAGTACGTGATATTATCCATAGAAAGCTTTGAGAATTAAAGCATGCAGTACAGGGTGGGCACTTCTCAGTTGTTACCAGGGTCCTTGTTGCCAGCTTGCTAGTGTGTTATCTTTCCTAGTTTGAGAATTACCTAGGAATGAGAAATTTTGTAACCCTACATATTTATGTACATGGATGATATAAAGTATAAAACATACTAATTAGAATGTGTGTGCACATAGGTATATTTGATATACATGTATCATGTAAATGCATATGCATGATAGAAATTTTGTATGTACCCATGTACTAACAAATATGCATGTACTGTATGTTAAATCAGCAAGTACAGACAGAGGAGACATCAGTGCATTCTACACTGACCTGAGTATTCCAGGTATTCTGATCTAGTGCTGCTCAAACTGTCGGTCCCAGATGGGTGTGAGATGGCACATTGTGTATTGCCGATATGTGACAAGGTAAGTACAGAAATGGAGGCTGAGCATTTTAAAAACACACTTATCTCTCTAATATTTAATTTCCATCATATTCAATCCTAAGTATTGGTGCATGACAAGTAAGTTTCAAAAACAAAACAAAACAAAAGCCCAGAAAGCAACTCCCCAGGCTCTTTCCCCAAACATTTGAGAAGCCAGGACAAATACACTAAGGCCATTCCTGGCCTCTTAGGCATCACAGTTTATTCAGTTTATTCAGAATGAAAGGACTCAGTTATACAAAGTTGTTAAACAACAGTGCAAATACAGTCGTGAAAAACAGTGTCATCAGGAAGTTGTAAACAGCCCAGTGCCACATCAGCGGCCGTGATAACACTTCCCACAGATGTCCACAGGAGGACGAGGCCACAGCACAGCTGCCGTCCTCAGCATCTTCCTGCAGCAGGTGGATTTGTTTTGATTTGCCCCACATCATGGGCCTCCTGTCAGGACGTGCTCTGTCCCTTCTCATGCAGCAGCCTGACGGGTTAATCTCCTGGTGAGTGAGGGCCTGCGAATGAAACTGGATGGAGTTATATGTCAGACTGCAGCAAGCCTGCACTAAATATCCCGCTCCATTCTCCTTGATGGGGCTTTGATGTTAACGCAAAACACGTCAGATTACATGGGACGTCATGTCATGTGTCAAATCAGTGTTGGGGCTCCATCCTGACACTTTAATTAGTGGGAGTGTAGGGAAAGTGTATTATTTTTCTATTCCTAGGCAAAGACCCTAACTCCCACTGAGAACTGTTTGGTTTTGCCCAAACCTGAAAGTAGCCTTCTCTTCTTTTAAAAACATAATTTCTACATCTAGGATAATGGCCATACTGTCCACTAATGAAAGGAATCCTGGGCTGGGAGGTACAAAACCCTACCAAACTCTAACCCATTGGAAACAACTTGCACAAACCAGCCAAGCTCCAGAGTGTCCTCATCTTCAGCAAAGTAAATACTTGTTAATTATTGTCTTTGCAGATTTCTCAGCATTAAAAAGTGCTACTAATATTCACAGGAGTATTTAGTTACTGAGGTGAGATAATACCTATGACAGTTTTAGTTGCTGTGAACGATGCTGTGTGAGTAGGCAGAATAGGAGTGGGGGTGACTACACAGTGAAGTACCTCTGTTTTTACGACCTTGGTCAATTACAGCATGTTGCCATACACCTCATGTATTCTGGTCACATCATGGACAGGTATGAGCATTAGGGTTCAAAGATCTGTTCCACCTTGAAGAGTGTCCAGGCAGGACCAATGCCCTTTGCCATTTGTGGACACAGCCCCAAGTAGTGAGAAGCCTGTGCTTTGCTCTCTACTCCTGGAAGAAAGTCATTCAACTTAATACTGACTGAAATCTCAGAGCATCAATAAGGCACTTTCATTTTGACATCTAGACTCCTGTGTAATTAAGACCTCAGGTCTGGCTCTTGGTTTATCAGTGTGTGTCGATTCTCATTTACATAAGACTTTGGTTTTTCCCACATCTCTGCACAGACGCTGCCAAAAAAAATACTATTAACAATGAAAGGGCTGAGGATAGAGTTACAGCCCATCGTGTCTCTAATCCCTGCTTAACATTTCCCTTAAAAAGAACACTGCCCTATTCGGAAATTAAACACTACGCATTTAGATGTTCTTTATGGAGGGAAAAGGAAGGTAGATTTTCCACTGCTTTATTTTCAGCTTGGAAAACATCCGATTTCACACCCCTTATTTGACACTGAAGCAGAATCTGCTGTATGATTGGAGGGTGGTTTGTTCATCTTTTTAGAAAACAATGAGACTGCCGGTCTCATCACCTCCCTGGAGCTGTATTCTACAAATTGAGTCTGGCCTCAGAATCCCCCATGTGTGCTCATCTAGTTTTCTTTGTTAGATTGAAGACTGTTGGGCATAGCTGGGTACTATAGAAGGGGAAGTAGCTTCTGGGCCTGCTGGAATCTGTTCTTCCCTTCCCAGTTTTCTCCAAGGCAAGATCAATGGAACCCACCCTTCAGGTGCCACTTCTCCCAACTGTCACGACTACAAGGCAGATGGGTTTATTTTTGCAACTCGAATGAGAAAAACCATATCCAGGAAAAGTGAGGGCACTTTCACAGGACCACACACACATGGGGTCAGGCCAGTGACCTGGGAATGGACAACCTCTATAGGTTTTCATTTTAGTATTTTAAAAAATCTGCTCATCTGTAAACTAGAAACGGGGAAAGAAGCCTAATAAAAAGGCACAGAAAAAGGAGATCCTGCAATTTATATAATAGGCATCTAGACTATCCTGCTTTAAGGAGAAAACCTTCAAGAAATGATGGAAGCCAGGCATGGCAGTGTGTTTCTGCAGTTCCAGCTACTTGGGAAGCTGAGGCAAAAGGATCACTTGAGCCCAAGAGTTTGAGACACCATGAAACCCCATCTCAAGAAGATAAGGAAAGGAGGAAAAATAGGGAGGGAGAAAAGAAAGGAGAGAGGCAGAATGTTTGGCTTGGAATCTGGGGTTGTTTTCAAGGAGCCGCCTATTCTTTCTTGTCACTCCTGTATGACTTCTGGGCCTGGGACACCTTATTTTAGAAACAGATAATTATGGTGTTCATCTTGTGAGGTTGCTATGAGTATTGATTAAGTGAAATAATTCTTATAAAATATTTAGCAGAATGACTACCATTCATTTTAGCCTTCAGTTCATGTTGCCTGATAGGTAGTACTATTACTGCTGCTATTGCTATTCTTTATAGAGATGCCTGTCCCCTTCTGAATGAGAAAAAAACAGTGATTGACTCAACTACTGCTGCATTCTCCTGGTGGCGCAGCCTCAATCTGAGAAGTCCTAGACAGGTCTAGAAAGCATCCAATAATCTAGGTCAGTGCTCCTCAACCTTGATTAATGTAAGAATCATCTTGGAAAACCTTAAGTAATACTGATGTTAGAGCCCGATGCACAGCGAGATCCCCAGAGTTCATCAAGTACAGTGGGGAATTAAGAGTTTTAAAAACTCAGTGGGTGATTCTAGTTACACACCACTGAACTGGTGGGAAACTCTGTTAATTTTAGTACTGCATTGAAAAAAGTCCTAAAATGTGAATAACTGTTTCTCAACTGTAGTGTTTACCACTGGTGTCATGTGAGATCCTATTACATAATTTCTGTTAATTTTACAATGATTTTAATGTGCATTAGGAAAAAGTGAAATTAGCATATCAACTCTGATTTAATAGATAGTATCATTTAGGGTGAAATTTATTTTCAAAAAACCATAGAGGAAATGTATATAAATCAGATGCAAATAAAGTGTCATGTTAATATTGACACTTTTATGGTAAGCATAAGTAACCGAGGCTTGAGACATGTGGTATGAACCAAAAATACTTATAAATATAATTCTGAATGTATGTGACCATCTCAAAGGATCATTACATCTTTAAAATTATTTAATTTTTGTTCAATAATCATAAAATTTTCAGCATTTTAAAAAGGATAGACTAGTGAAGCACAGTGAAAATTCTAACCCACCTAAGACCACAAAATTATTGGTTTCTAATAACATATTCAACACAGATTTTAAACTGTTCTCTACACAGAACTGTAATTACTTTGTGTACATTGACATGGTTAAGGAGAATGACATCTTGCATTTGCATATGCTTTACCATAGACAAAATACTTTCACTTTATTTAATTGGGTTTCCTAATATTACCCACAGGGCTGTCATTAGTTCTGCATCACAAATGGGAAAATAAGCCCAAAGAGGTTAGTTAAGTGGCCCATCCCATAGTGCACAGCTATTCCATGGTGATGCAGGACTGGAACCACATCATTTAAATCCAGAGTGCTGGGATTTTCGTTTGTTTTTGGTTTTGCTAAGTTGTCTACACTGCCTTTTCTCTTCCACATTAAATTATAAAATCCCTCAAGGATACACGTGTGACAAAAGAAAACCACCTAATAACCTCCTCATAGTTCTCTTCATTTCTATTGTTGACCAACTTCAGTTCTCTTTGCAGGCAGCAGTCAAAGGCATCATGATTTTCAGTCCATCACGACACTCTTCCCTTCACTCCCTGCAATGACTCCTGACTCGTTTTACATAAATCCACAGCCCTGCTTGACCTCTGTCTCCCATCTTCTGTTGCTCTGTTGTTGCTCACAGGGCCCCAGCCAGCTGCATCTCCTCTGGATTCCGTAACCAAGCCAGGCACTTGTCACTTCATGCCTATACAATGCAGTTCCGTGTTTAAAAAAAAAAAAATGTGTTTCCCTCTACCTGGCCGAGAAAAACTAGCTTCAGTGTTCTGGCCATAGAGTGCAGTTTTCTGACTTCCTCATGGGCTGAAACTCCCTATGTAACAAACAGACCCTTCCTTTATACTCTCGTTTTGATTTAGAGTTATTTAGTGGTATGATGATCTGTTGGGGGTCTATCAGACAGCACACTATACCAGGGGACAGGTGAAATCACCTCCACATTTTTATTCTATCACTCGAGTCTCAAACCCTAGCATAGTGCTTA
>RJWM01004328.1:0-102576 GCA_004363535.1 Dasyprocta punctata | reverse complement strand
TTTTGTGTTCCCTACTTTGATGTAACTTTTAGCTCAGTTATCTCCAAGCACTCTACTCTCTACTGAGACCTTTGATTCCCATTTTTGGTTATCATCTCCTGGGCATTCTGGTTCAATTCCTTCAACTGCCCCAGTTTGCATTTAGCCCTTCCTTGTCTATTGGCTGTAGAGCAGTTTCTGAGGCATTGCTGTCGTAGGACCAAGCACCAGCTTCTTGAAAAGTGGAATCAACTTCTCCAGGACTGAGTCCACGATACAGCCAGGCAGCATGCTGGAGAGACACGAGCATAGTCTCAGCCCCAAATTAGCAATGGGCTGGGTCCCTTCCATTGTCCAGTATGAAGATCTTTCCAAAGGACCCTTCCTAGCCTTTTTTCTCTTACTTGATTGAATTTTCTTTCCACTGCTGTAGTCTCATCCTTAGTAGGATTTAAAAAGTTAATAGCATATTCTGCCAAGTGAAGCCTATTATGAGGTGTCAATTTTGTAGGGAAGAATTCCATTTTTTTTTTTTGAATTGAATGTTGAGTGCACAGTGAGCATATTCAACAGTTCCTTGACCTTGAGGATTATAAGGAATTCTGATGGTAAGGGAAATGTGAAAAGTGTTACAAAACATTTGTAAGGCAGCGCTTGTATAGGCTGGGCCAATGTCAGTCAGTCTTAAGTGTAGAAAAAACCCCTAAATTTTGTATTTAGGATCCCAAAGCTCTTGTTTGTCATTCCCACCTCAGGCTGTGGCTCCCACCTTTCCCACCTTGCTACCAGGGATGGCCTCTATCTCTGTCATACCTCCTCCCCAGGGGATGTGGCAGTCACCATCTCTGAAGCCATGGCCTGTTTTTTTTTTTCCAGAAAGCTGCTGTAGCTCCCATGGCCCCAAGCTGAGTGCTGTGGCATGGGCAGATAGTTTAAAGGCTTGGTGGGGCCCCAGCACAGTTCCAGCCACAGCACACAGGAGGCAGGGCCTGCAGGGCTTTTCTCTCGGACCAAAGCAGATTATTTTTTGAACCAATCTTGCCTCACCCCTACTCCTATAATCAATTTCCACCTTTAGCCACTGCCCACAGAGTCACATTAGTGTTCAGTAGAGTTATCCTGCCCTGCTGGACTGAGGTTTAGCCAGAGCTTCCTAGAATGATTCGCTATGAAACAAAAAGTAAAGGTGAACACAGACCTTCTCTGTGCTGCCTCTGACATGTGATATTTCTTCCTTCCCCCAGTATACCCTTCTGCTCAGTCAAGAACTCATTCTAAACCCTGATACATGACAACTGGTCTACCTGGAACAACTGATTTCTTATCTATAATATGGTAGTACCAATGCCACCTAGTTGGGTAATAGTTAGATGGCAAAATACATGGTAAGTACCTGGCACAGAAAATGAAGTCAGTAGCATTTAGATGGCATTTGTTATTAAAATGTGAGAAAGTACCTTTTACACTTGTTAACTCCCTTTAAAATGTTTCACTTTTAATGGTACATATGGATTCTGCCCACAGAGTATTTTTTCCTTCCCATACATTCATATTTTTTCTACAACATATGGTAGATACAGTTATTAGTTTCTTAGAATAAAAAATAAAATCAACAATGGCTTTTAAATAACAGTATTTGTTAAGCATTGGATGAAAACATTTGCTTAAAAATTCATCTCATCTCTGCTATCAGTTTTGAAGAGACTTAACAAACACTAATCGTGTAATGATTGTTTGTTGTTTTTCAATTCAGAGAGTGTGACCACATCACAGAAGCAGAAAGAATATGAAATTAATTAGCAATTGATCATGACAGCCTGTCATTCTATACGATTTATACAACACCTGCCTTGATTATTTTTGAATTCATGAAAGAGAACAAGCATAACAAACTGGCATTTGACAAACAAACCACCTAATTAAAAAGCTATCAGGGACAGAAAATGAACCAGAAATGAATCAGGAAAAATATTGCTTGCTAGAATCAATGGATTGTTAATACTATATAAAATAGTCATGCAAAAAACAACTTTTGTCTTCAAACATATATTCTAAGCATAGCTTTTGGCAAAAGAGTCCTTTCAGCAAATTTCCCTGTTTTTCAGTTGTTTGGGGTACTTATGCAAGTCCAGCTACCATTAGTACCTCCTTAAATTAGAGCATATGGGAAAGACATGACAGAATATTAGGCAACTAACATAAAGAAAGACATAGCAGTGACAGGCTTTTCAGGAAATGTTTTACAATCCATAACCAGTGTATCTTGACTGGTAAGTCAAAATTTAAAGCTCTGAAAAGTTTCTGAAATTTTAAATAGAGTGATGTCTTGAGACCCACAGTATAGATATGTGATAGAGAAACTGGTGTGGTGTTACATACAGAAGGAACCAAATAAGGGTTAACTGAACAGAATTAATGAAAAAATTGAACTTTCAGGCATGGAAATTGTGTGTCTATCTGCAGTTTTCATCAGTTATCTAATTTCAGTACTGGCCCATATTTAATAGTCTTATGGGAATGCATGTGAACTGAAAGGAACTTGCTTCTAAATTATCTTCTATTTGTGTGTATCTTGGAGGTTCTCAATTTTGTACACTGAAATCTGTGCTATGTCCTGTGAAAATTTTAATTGATTCCGAACAAATAATATTTATAATTAACAAAAGTACTCTAACTTGGGAGGCTGTGGCACTCTACTGAAAAGAGGCTCATCACCCATGCAAGTCATTGTCCCTTGAGATCTTGGCCTCTTCACCATTGTGGCTTTGCTTCCAGGACTGTGTATCTTACCTGCATTTAGCAGTATTTCTGAAGTGTTCACTGCATGTGGAGATGATTTAAAACAGTCTCTTCACAGGTAGATTGGATTGCTTTGGAAAAAAATGTCTAAAATATATGCCTTTAAAAATACAAGCCATATTTTGTTTTGCTCCCTATATTACAGCTAGAATTTATTGCTACTTGAAAGTACTCCCCTTAGTTAAAAGCAAATAGCTGTAAAGTTAATTATTTATTAAAGAGCCCTAAGCAGAGTAAAACTATGCCTCCCAGGGAACTGTTCAGTTTGTTGGAACTTTATCGAGTTTCTGCTGTTTTTATTTCTTGACATTCATCTCTTAGAGACATAAAATCACACATAGTGTTTAGGGCTCACAGACACCTTACGTACTTTCTCTCACTTACTTTCCACTAGGTCCAGTAGAACAGCTTTTCTTATCACAGGAGAAAATCTTTCTGAGACTCAGCTGACTGTAAACATTACTCACCTGGACTAGGAATTTGAGGACCAGCATGGAGAAGTGGGGGTGGTGTCATGATCATTGCCTGTGCTGGGTGACCTCCTGAAATAGGCCTCAAAGGTGCAATGTGGTATCCAGGAGACCCAGTAGTAGTACTGAAGCAAAAGATTAGAATTTGACAATTTGACTGGAGACAGGATGTAACCTGTTAACTATGGGGAGCCTGAAAGGAGGCTGGGCAGCTAGGAATAAGCTGTCAATCATGAAAAACTATGTCATGATCGGGGAACATGTTGTGTGAAACCACTCAGACTGCTTCAAAGCTCAGGATGTCTAAGGATGCCTTAGGACATGACCTCTGTTGTTTGGTGCAGGTGTAGCAGCACAATAAAGTTATGTTACAAAGAGTGATCACATATAAATACACAAGCACTGGCTATAGCACTACATAGGAATGTAAGTATGAGGTAACAACCTGTATAAGAATTATACAATAAAGGTGCAGGCTGCTCTTATGCTCTTGTGTTCTTGCACTCTTGTGTTCTGCTCTGCTCCATCTGCCTGCTGTTGCTTCTGATGTCTTGCACACATGCGTTCTTTAATCTTGTGACCTCGCCTGTGAAAATCTCCCTTGGGCCCCTGAGTGGGCCAACAACTGACATAGTTGGCAGGACATTGAAGTGAGTGGTCTTCTGGTGTCTCTGGAAACAGCACCTGAAGGCGAGGGAGAGCCACCAGGAATGGCTGATAAGCAACCCCTGGCCTTGGCATGGCTACCTGAAGCCATCTTCTTCCAGCTTAGAAGGACAGGGAGGGCTGGGAACCAGTCAGTTTGGAGCCTGGAGATATCTTGCAAGTCTTGGAAGTGACAGAAAAATTCCTCACTCTCACTATGAAATTGTGGGGCGGTTGGCTTGGCTGTTCTTCACTCCCTTATGCCATGTAAATCAAGAGGCAGATGGCCTTGTCTGGCAAGTAGACCAGCTGCAGCAGATAGAGGAGGACATTGAGACCTTGAGAAACAGCTGGTTGCTGTGGAGCTGTTGTTGTGAGGTGTGGGAAGCACTGCCTCCAGAAATCTTCATGTCTAAGAAAATCCCCATGGAAGATCCCCTTATTTTGCATGCTAGTCTGCCTATTCATCAAAAACTGAAGGGAGAGGAAACCCTAGCCCACAGAGGAGGACTGGGAGGATCACCTACCTCTACCCTGCATACAATGTACATGACCTATAGAACCTTGGAACTGTGGGAGCTGGAAAAACAATTAAAGCAGAAGGTGGGTGAACCAGTGCCCATGTGGCTGCTATGGCTGTGGGACAATGGAGCTGATAACATTCAGTTAGGCCCACAGAGATATCCCAAGTAGCTAACATAGCCAGCATTCCTTACTGTGACAGGTCCTGCAGAATGTGTGGAGGACAGCTCCAGAAACAGCTAATCAGACTGTGATAAATTGATTAATGGTAGCAGCTTGTCTGGTTTGGGAGAATCCAAGTGACCCACCAGAGAAAGTCACTAAATGGACAACCTATCTATATTTGATAACTGTACTACATGAAATGAGCATGGGGCAAATGACGTTTGTACTGTAGTACCATAGCCAAAATGAGGAACTGCTGACAGCATGCAAGAAAGACATGAACTTGGTGTGCAAACCAGCTGGCATGTTTGGGTCAGCAGTAGCCCTTCTAGTCCCTTTTACAGATCACCCAATCCACGATGCTATGGATGCTTTGGCCAGGCTGGAAGACATGGAAGTGAAAAACCACATTACAGTGAGATCTGTAAAAGCTGTACTGGCAAAGGAGAAGAAGAAGGAGAAACCTGGGGAAGCACAGCTGTCCCTGCTGTGGTGCCCCTGAAGGTCAGTCTGTGCCAGATCTGGATGGAACTGCTGGCTTCCAACCAGCCCTAGGTAAGTTAGATGGACAGCCTTTGGATGTGCTGTTGATTCTGTGGAGACAATTACACCCTAAGCAGCAATACTGGACAATGGGCCAGGGCTAGAAGGCCAAAGTAGCCCTGGTGAAGCAGGAAGAAGTGAAACTGGCCTCCTTTTACCGCAGTTAGGAGGCAGGCTGAAGTACCCAGGTGTTGGAAGTCCTGGAAGACTGGAGGTCCCATGTGGAACTATTTACTGGTTCCCAAAGAATGTACTGATGGATACTGGAGCCAAATCAATGCTAATATGTGGCAACCTAGACCATTTTTTAGGGCCTAGTATGTTCATAGAAGGGTATGGAGATCACTACATCATGGTCCAGAAGACTCAGGTGACTTAGGTATCAGGTGCTTCTCCCCATGCTGGTACGATGTTTGTTTCTCCAGTGGCAATTCTGCTAGGAATAGCATCTGACCAGAAAAATTGACTGCTGCTGGCACTAGGAATAGCATCTGACCAAAAATATTAACTGCTATGTATGTGATGCTGCTAGAAATAGTGTCTGAGTACGGGCAAAATCCATAAACTTAGCCCTCCAGGTCGAAGCCCTTGCTCAACATACGGCCTAGGCCTTAAATGTTATGCACCAGGCTTTGATGTTGCTCATGGGTGAAGCTGTTCAACTGAAAAAAGTGGTTTTTCAAATCCACATGATTTTTGACATTAACTACAGCACAAGAGGTATTTGTGCCATTACATATAGAATATTTCAAATTTTTACACTCCCAGTCTTTGAGAGGGTGGGATACGGGGAACCACTCAGACTGCTTCAGAGCTCAGGGGTGTCTAAGGACACCTGAGGACATGACCCTCATTGTCTAGTGTAGGCACATAGCAGGATAAAGTTATGTAACCATGAGTTAGTACAGGTAATCACACACACACTGGTCATGGCACTATGTAGGAATGTAAATATGAGACAACAACATGTATAAGAATCACACAATAAAGACACAGGCTGCTTTTGTACTCTTGCACTCTTGTGCTCTGCCCTGCTCCATGCTGCCTGCTGTTGCTGCTGATGTCTTGGGCACATACATTCTTTAACCTTGGTACTTCGCCTGTGAAAATCTCCCTCGTGTCCCCTGAGTGGGCTGACACATATACAGCACAACTTCCAACAGACCGCATCTGAAAAAGTATAAAAGACTGCAATCACTGACTTCTGCTCTTTTCCTGTTCATGCAGGGTCCCGTCCTGAGCACGGCACATATCTTTACTTTTCTTGCCTCTCTTTGCACTTATTTTTCTTCAGTTTTTCCTTGTTCATCTTTTACTTTAAATAAGATTTACCTTTTCACATTCATTACTTGTTCTGGCCAGTTCTTTGGTGGGATAGCAAGAGCCTGGAACCACCAGACACCGCAGCATCTCACATAGTGCTGTCTATGGCACGTAAGGTATTGAAGAAGATCATTGTTCTAAACCAAGGCAGAAACTGATGCAATAGCAATCAGTATAACATGAACCCAGTCTCAAAAGAGGAAGAGAAAGCAGATATGTGTATGTGAGTACTCTTAATCTTCTCGTTTAAAAATCTGAGGGCTTAAGTGGTTACTATGTTTGAACAAATAAAAGAACTTCTGATGCATGAGTTGCATTGGTTTTTCACCTTGTCTGTAAATAACCAAAGTGGAGGATGTAATTTAAATTTAAATTTTGCCCAGACACAAGGGAAGCATTTGGATCATCCAAATGATAAATGATAAATGAAATGAAATGATAAAACTACTTATTCATCTATTCATTCAATCAGACAACAATATTTATGAGCCCCAAATAATGATTTGGTCTTGCTCTAAAAGCTGACAACATAGAGGTAAGCAAAACTATTAAAGTTCTTGAGGACCCTGAGGCTGACATTCATATGTGTGCATGTGTATTTGGGCAACAAATGTATAGTGAAACAAGACAGAGATCGAAGAGTGATGAGAATTACACAGAAAATTAACATCTAGTACAACCACATAAAATGACCCAGTGACTAGTATATATTGGCTAGTGAAAAAGTTCTATATGGAAATGGCTTTTGTTCCAAGATCTGAATGATGATGAGATTGCTAGGCAAAAACAGAACTTAGGGTAGGTAGTGGAGGCCCTCAATGCAAAGACTGTATAGCCAGAAAGAACAGTCTCACTGAGTTTGGGAAACCTGAAAAGGATGCAGGACTGGTGGAAGATCAGGATGTAGAGACAGGCATTAGGGTCACAGAGTCAGGCAGAAGCAGCTTTTATAGGGCTTAGTGAGCTTGGATAAGTGGATTTTATTCCAATAGCAATGGGAAATCTCCGAAGGTTTTAGGCAGAACACTACAAGTTTAATTTGCTTAGTATTTTTATCTATAAAATGGGGAATTAATATGTATTCTGTCAATATGGAGTCTATCTTTGTGTAAAACAATATCTCACATATTAAATGGTCAATATGCGCCGGGAGTTTGGCTCAGTGACTTAAGCGCCTACCCTGATAGGTGCGAGGTTGTGAGTTCAATCCCCGGTGCCGCAAAAAAAAAAAAAAAAAAAAAAAAAGTCAATATGCATAGTAAGTATAAGATTTACTAATGAATATGGCCATTTTGTTCACATAATATACCATAGAAGTTATAGAGCTGATACCTTAGAAATTCAAAGAATAGTAAAAATGATAATCACTTTTTATTGAGTACCTAACAAACTGCAGTAATTTGTTCTGGGCATTGATGTATTTGGCTAAATGGTACTGTAAAGCAATATTTGTAATTCAAAATTCTGCCCTCAACATCTCTCCATTTTTTATGCAGTCATCCAAAGGAAAACGATCAAAGAAATAGTAACTGATGGAAGAGAGAGAAGTGCTAAAGGCACTGTTCAGACTCAAAATATTATTGCAATTGTTATTATTAAATGGATTACTGACAGAGGACGTCAGTAATAAAAAGAGCATTTTTCCAGTTACCTAAAGTGCTGCATTCTGCATGAAAAAGAACTCTCCTAAGACATCAGCACATGGAACAGTAATTGAATGAATGACTTTGCAGTGGAGAATTGCAGCAGGCCTGGCATGTGGAAGCTATGCACCTAGAAAGTTTTCATTGATTGGGGAAGCTGGAAGAGACCATGACGCTGTGTTTCAACACTGCTGGTGTCACCAGTTTCAGGTGCTGCTAAGAACTCACTTCTTTATTTCTACTTCTGCCTCTGTGAAGACCCTTGATCGGGTGGAATTCGTTTTGTCAGTATGTGGAAAGCTATGAAGAGTTTGTTGTCCTTAGAGATAGAGACACACTGACAGATAAAGAATGAGGCAGACATTTGTAGTTAATGTGGAAAAAATAAGACATTTATGCTCATCTGATTTGCTCCTCTCTCATTAAACTACTGTCACTAAACTGCTTTACTACAACCGTATTTCTTTCTGTTTTAATTATACATACCTTCCCAATGAAACAATTCACATTAGTTAGAATGATTAGCTAGAAAACCTTTCTCTAAAACTTGGAAATCTCTGAGATATCCAGCAGGTGCTATGCATAATGTGAAATTTATATGCATGAATATACCTCTTTTTTCCTCTTTTTATCCTTCTTACTTTTTATCCTCCCCTGACAATTGAATTGGGGCTTTGGATTTAGAAGATTTAAGGTGCAAGTGTGTGTGTGTGTGTGTGTGTGTGTGTGTGTGTGTGTATCTGCAAACTAAACTCGATTCTAAATTTTTCAGTGAAAAAAAAGAAAAACCTTGTCCCTTTGCAGTGATGGCCCATCTTACCAGTGACTGACAATAAAGCATAAACAAAGGAATCAACTAAGTTTTCCAGTCTGGTAAAAGGAGATGGCCACTACTGGGAAAAAAAAAGGAAAGCCAAGGTTTGAAGGTGGTGAGCGTAGGAGGTTTGAAATATAGAGACGAACATATCCTCTTGCATGGAATCATCATATTCCAGTGTTCTGTGTAAAAAGGAAAATTTACTTTTGTATGCCATAAAAATAAAGGAATTCAAATGAAATATTTGTTCAGAAAGTCTTAAAGCAGTCTTTGCAGGGAAGTGTTTTTCCCTTGGTTAATTGCATGCCTATTCAATCTCACCTTAATAGGACGTCTCAGGGTAAGGCAACATCTCTTCCACTCCTTGATGAGTGTGCTGTCCTACATCCCCACTTTTGTTTTGAATATTGTCTATCAACTTTGATTAAAACAAACAGAAACGAAGAAGAGTGAAGTGATCTCTAGGGGAGAACTCTTAGTATACCTGAAACACATATGCTAGACATCTTTGGGTCTGTGGTGGGCAGAACACTCAGAAACTAAGTCTGTAGTGAAGGCTAACATCTTATTTTCCAACATATAACTTGTTGAGAAAAGGAGAAAAGTCTGCCCTGTCCCAGAAATGGGATGTGGAAGGAGTCACATCCTTTCAGTTTTGGAGCACTCCAAAGAAATCTAGCATGAAATGACCTACTACGTCTTATAAATCTCTCCCATTGAGGTCAGCTCCCCTGCCCCACACTTTCTCTCTGAGGGACTCACGTGGAGGATGAGAGCTGCTCCCCCAGGCGGGATCCTCAGAAAAGCCACAGCTGCCTCTGAAGTCAGAGCCTTCACTCATCCTCTTGAGAAAGGAATCTGTATTCTAACAAGAACCCCGGTGATTCAGGGGACACTGTGACCCGGGACTCCCTGGACTGGAAGCTGCTGGAAGCTCTTCTAACCAGGGCAGGGCTGCCTTGACTTCCCAAACAGTGCATGTTAGTAGCCAGACCCATTCAAGTTTTGGTGAGTTTTGTAGACTAATTCTGTGCTGATAATTGTCATCCCAGCTTGAATAATTATTGTGTCTATTTATTTCCAGTTTTATTCAGTTTTAGGAAGTCCGTCAAGTGGGTTCCCAACCCTATTTCTCTGACAGAGAGGTTGGAAGAGGACTTGAATGAGGCAGAGAACAGTGCCAGTTAGTAGTCTGTGCACCGGGGCCAGCTCCTCCCCTCTGCCTCCTTCCTTCCTTCACGACTGAACATGGCTCTTCATAGCATTCAGCTAACATTACTGTGGAGATTAAGAAACACTGTTCTAGCAGGGGTTGGGAAAAACAGAATTGGCAAAATTCATGTGAGGTGTGAACTCGTTTCTGTGTATGGGATGGATTACTTTTTTTTTTTTCGGTCTTTTTGAGATAGGGTCTTGCTGTGCAGTTCAGACTGGCCTTCATGCTATTCTCACTTTGTAACCCAGGCTGATCTCAAACTCACAACGATCCTCTTATCTCAGTCACCTGAGTGCTGGGATGACAAACTTGTGCCACCATGTCTGGATGGATTATATTTATTGATTTGTGTATGTTGAATGATCCTTGCTTCATTGGGATGAAGCCTACTTGGTCATGGTATATGGTTGTTTTGATGATTTGTTGAATTGTGTTTGCTAGTACCTTGCTGAGGATTTTTGCATCTATTTTTGTATTTCCTTATCAACTTTGGCTTAAAGTCTACTTTGTCTGAAAATAGATAACTACTTATGCTTGTTTTCATGTTCTTGTTGTATAGAATATTGTTTTCCATCCTTTGATTTTTAGACTGTTTCTTTTTGGGTTAAATATGTTTTTTGTATACAGCATGCCACTGGATTTTGCTTCTTGGTATGTTCTGTCTCTGTGTCTTTCAATCAGTGAACTGAGACCATTCACACTAATAGTTCTAACTGGTAGGCATTGACTTATTCCTGTTGTTGTATTATTTTCCTGCCGCTGATTTCTTTACCTTCCACTTAATTGCTCACCTTACTTGGTACATTCATTGAACATTTTGGCATTTTCTTTATTATCTCTTTCTAGTATATCCATGGGAAGTTTTTTGAGTGCTGGTTTGATGGTCATGGATTTCTTTAGGAACTCTTTGTTACATAGAAATATCTTACTTCTACATCAATTTTGAAAAATAATTTTGCATGCTATACCAGTCTGGGTTGGAAGTTGTTTTCTTTTCAGGCTTGAAATACTTCAAGCTCACCTTGGCTTTGGTTCCTGTTGAGAATGTTGCTGTAATCTATTGGGTTTTCTTTTATAAGTGACTTGTTACTTTTCTCTAACAGTTTTTAAAATTTTGTTCTAGCCCTGACTTTTTGATATTTTGACTATTGTGTGACATGGAGTTGTTCCTTTTTGATCAGGGGTATTTGAGGTTCTATATGCCTCTTCTGTATGTTAAATTCTTTTTCTATGTTTGGAAAGTTTTCTGCTATTAATCCTGTAAAGACATTTTATGCCCTTTGTGTTGTCTTCTGATATTTCAGTGTGTTCAGTTAATGCTAAATTAGTCTTTATTTATGCCATCTAAGAGCTGGTGGATCCATTTTTCATGTTTTCTTTTTTATTTTTAAGATATCATTTATTGATTGATCACCAACTACAGTTCTGCCTTCTAGATCAAACACTCTGTTTTCACATTGGTTGCTTTTTCTTCCCGTATTTTTTATTCCCCTGGATATTTGTATGGAATTTTGATATGGATTCTACTTGTTTTTTTGTGCTGTGTGTTCTTGCTTTCAAACTCTTTCTGTAGCTCTGCTGGCTTTTTATTAGTGTCCTCTGTAGACTCACTGACTGTTCGTTTCATTAGGATCATTATCTATTTAGTTACATCTTCTTCGAATTTGCCAAGCACCTTATTGTTCTGTTTTGTCACCTCTACTATTATCCTTTCAGACAGTTTGGCCATGTGGCTTTTGGTTTCCCCCACCTTGCTGTCCCTTGAATTGCCTTTGGGAAATTAAGGACCTTGGGGAGATATTTTACTGGCATGTTTTCTCTTGTTTCTATTTTTTGTCTTTTTTTGGGCCGAGAGTGGGGCTGGGGCTTTCTGGTCTCTTGAGGGTAGCTTTGTTGCTAGTATAGAAACTGCTTTAGTGAGTGCCTAAGATTCAGAGATGTCCTCTGGCCATGGCTATTGGCCTTTGCTTCTGTCCTGGGATCCAGCCACCCCCATTTATTTGGAAGGGGAGGTGGCAGCTTATTTGGTGCAGTACCCAGTTATTCAGGAATAGTCTCTGGCAGTGTTTAAAATACCGAGGCAATCCAGATATTTACGTACTGAGAAAACCAGTTGACAGCACTAACTATGTCACTTTGGCTGTAGTAATAAAATCAGCACCAACAATACTCAAATACAGATTGGATACTTGTTGCGAGCGTTGAAACTGGAGATTGATCACGTGTGTGGGGCTAAAGCAAGACCAGCCCTGAAAACACAGAGAGTTCAAAACAAGCCACGTAAACAAGTTGTTCCAGTACCAAGAAGGCAAGAAGCCCAGGTCAACCAGGGAAGCAAGTTGCTAGCAAGTGGGGTTGAAATTAACATCCTTCTTGGGAGTATATAAATAAACATGTTACAGTGGTTGAGCAGTACCTTTCCTCCCACCAGGAGAGTAAGGGCTCCACCTGACCCCAGCTTTGTCTTCTCTTTATTTTTTCATCCTCTTGCAGTCCTTCACCCCAAGAACCTCAGGAGCCACATGGGTCGCAGCAGATACTAACAAATCTTGAAGACCAATGCTGTAACATCCTTAACCATAGATAAGAGATCTATTATTATAGCATAAACACTAAGGAAAACCAGATTTGGACTTACTGTTTTATCTACTCAATGAAGAACTTTACCTCCACTAATAATAGAACAGTGTTCAACAATAATAAGAAATAGTCAAGTAACTATCCATAAATTAATAAAGCTTAGAAGTTATACTGCTTAGGCTAGAGACTGTGGGGAATGGGAGAATGGAAACTGTAGAATTTGAAAAATCAAGTGATGATAGATGAGAAGACAGTGATAAAAGTGAAATAAAGGAGACTATTAAGGAGTAAAAGGAATTCAGTAGTATTAGATAAAAGTAACAGGAAAAAAACAAGAAAAAGGAAAAATAAAAAACAAACTACAGAAAAAATAGGAAACAAGGGAAAATTGGAAAGAGTAGTAAAAGAAAAGAAAGCAGAAAAAGAGGACTCTCCCCACATAAACAAACAAACAAAGGAAAAAGAAAATAGGAAATGAAACTCCATACAGCACAAAGAAAAAGAAAATGAAAAAAATGATTAAAAAATTTCCTATGCATTTCCAAATGACTGATTTCCTTCCAGGACCAGAAGTCTTTGACATCCAGCAAGTCATTGCTCTCTCTGCTTCCTTTGTAGCCTGTGGGTTTGTGAGGTGACCTCCCCTATGTAAGACCAACTCCTCTCTGTAAACCCTAGACTGCAGCTACTGTCCAAACTGAGTTGGTATTAGGAAAATCAATCAGACCCCTGTCTCAGCTGGATGTTGGCAATGGGGTGGTGGCTCAAGCAGACCACTGGACTTAATCCACTGGACTTCAGATCTAGCCACCTCTGAAAGCCACATTCCCTGGCCTCCCACCAGGGAATTCAGGCTCTGTGTCCTTCCCATACTGAGCTCAGAATCCTTGGGGAATCACAGATCTATGTGTAGCCCTCACTCACTCCTCATCTATCTCCAATCACAGTCTCTCCTCCAGTTTCTGGAGGGAAATGCATCATTTTAGAATGAAACCACAGTACAGGTATTCTTGGCTCAGTCCCACAGCATTATCCCTTTCCCAAAATGGCAGCAGATTAAACTTTCTCTCGTAATATGGCAGGTGCTGCACTCTGTTTCTTTGCCCACTCTGTTCTGCCATAAGAAGTCACTCTTTGTCTAAAGCCCCATGATTCTTTTTAGTTTGTTCCAGATGTAGGTTTTCTTTAGGGCTCGCACTACTGACCCATTCATTATTTCCCCCTGAAGTGCATAGATCTCTACTCTCCAATTTGCTAGTAAATAGTTATGTGAGGCAATCACTGCCATCATCTCAATTTTATAGATGAGGGAAGTCAAAACTCAAGAAAAAATCAGTTTTCCCTCAACTTCTCCAGGCTTACTTTTTCTCTTGGGTGTTGGCCTCATCCTTACTCAGATTGTTTGGCAGTTGCCTCTGTGGCCCTGTGCTGACAGAGCCAACTCCCAGTTACTAGTTTGATGGCTGCTGCAATGGGTCTCTGACTCATAGTAAATGGCCGTGGGCCTCTTCCTTGTATTTGGTTCCTTTCTGAGCTGTTTTTATTTTGATTCCTCAGCCAGTTCTGTGCCTGCTGTTTGAAGATCCCAAGTAGACCTCTTCCACTGTATCATCCAGACTGTGGCCATGACTTTCCCCTGCCTTAGGCCAGACGGAAGGCTCAGCATCTCAGTGCATAGATCTCTACTCTCCAATTTGCTAGTAAATAGTTCTGTGAGGCAATCACTGCCATCATCTCAATTTTATAGATGAGGGAAGTCAAACCTCAAGAAAAAATCAGTTTTCCTCAACACAATGAATTTTGAGCTCATTGCTGAGAGGTGTGTCCTGATGATAGATGAATTACAAAGAGAACAAAACCTTCGCATTCAATCTAAATTTTTATTTTTAAAATATATCATTTTAGGAGATTGATTTAAAAAATAATACCTAAGATTATAGAGCCCAAACCTTGTGCCAGAGATTGTTCTGTTTTCCATACATTAATTTATTCTGTGCCATGTCTTATTAACCCACTTCCCACTTAGAAAGATAAAGTGCAGCTTTCTGCCACTGTTCCTCTAATTTTCCAAGATTGGGAAATATTATCTTTGTGAATGAAAATATCATTACTAAAACCAGGATGCTATAAGTAGAAGGATGCTTTTGTTTGCAAAGAATACTTCTATACTTGAATATGGGATAATATTAATAATAAAAACCAGATAGCCCTTGGGAAATTTTGAGGATAAGTTTAGGCCTAAAATCTGCAAATTATCTAGGGATAAAAGTTGCAACTGCACATGTTGTTGGCAAGTATTCTTAGGACAAACAGAAAGTGAGTTAAAGAAGTACTATCATGTGACCATTTTATGGCTAAGTGGATGGAGGCAAAGAAAGCTTAAGAAAGCTAGGAGTTCCTGGAGCTGGACTATGTGCCCAGGCAGTCTGTGTCCACTGTACTGTTCTGAAATGTAAAAAAAAATGCAAGAAGTACTTGAGAAGACACAAATATTAGTGTCTTTAAATATTCATAAAGCCCCAGAAGAGCTGCAGTTTTGTAAAGGGCAGAAAGTTCAGTTTTGGATGGGCCAGATGCAATAATGCTTATACTTGTACAGAACTTTTCTCCAAAGGGATCAGTAATTTGTTTCATAACCCTTCCAACCTAGGGCCTTTTATGTTAATAAGGAAAAGATTAAGGAGAGAAAAGCAAAAAAAATGCATTCCTCTATTTAAATGATCAAATGAAATGCTGATTACAACTGAACACACAGCTACTCAACTAAAATTTCAGGAGTCAAATGCGAATCAGCCTAAGATTAGGAGGATTTAAACCTCTCGGTAAACCTGAATGAGGTGGATCAAGGTCCTCTCTGCTTCAGAGATGATTGTAGGTGAGTGGTCAATGAGCACAGGGTGTGTTTTCCACAAAGACAAGAGCCTTTGACATGCAAGTGGACGTTCACTTACCTCTCTAGGCTCAGCCTTTTACTGTGATCGGGTGCTTCAGACTCATGTGTGAAGAACAGGAGCAATTCCACAGCAACCAGAATCTGTGGGGTGGGCTGATGCTTGGGCTGCCGTGGCATCATCACGAACTTGAAAGTGCATCTGGATCCTTGGGGAAACTCATGGGAGTTCTGAGCACCTCAGCCTCCTACTTTCAAAACCAAGTTCAGCTGATAATAATTAAGCCACGAATAAGATTTCTGGTGTGTTTCCCAGTAAGATGATAATTTTTCTGGTTAACTGGTTACTAACCAGATCCGAAGTCCTGTTGATAGGCACTGTATTATCTGCGGAGAACACCTGAGGAGACTTGAGAAGAAAAACATTCTTATCCTGCTCAGGTCATACAAGGCTGAGCACAGAGCCCACTCTGAGGTTCAGGCTGTGCTGAGAGGGCCCCATGTCAATCTGATGTGGAACCTCAAGGGTGAATTTTGTCCAGTGGGGCCCAGGGAAGTCAAACTTCCAGTGCCCTCTCTAAAGCTGAATGAAAGTGAGGAGGAGATCCAGAGGGCAGGGTTGGGACCTGTGAACTCATGGCCAGGTCTGTGCAGTCTGTCTTGGGTCTTTGGGGTCGGATTATCCTCTCTGGAGCTGATACTCCAGATGCCAGGAGTTCCAAAAGGACTTCACATGATACCCCTAGACATGCACAGTGCTTTAAGGTATTTTTTGAGGCAAGACACTGCCTCAAAGGGTGCTTAGGCTTTCATTTCTTGAATGCTGATAACATTACTATAAAATGTGCATTTATAGGACATTTTAAGTTTAAAGGGACTATGGACCCTTTAGCTGTAAGAGTATCAGCAGAAGCATTTCTAGTCATTTCAAACCTACTTTTACCTTTTATATATTAGTATTTTTTATCTAAAACCTTATGAATGTGAGAAAGAAATCAACAATTCTGTTAACAATCTAAGATTTCTACAAGTACAGCACCGTAAGGTAGAAGGTTTCTTGGTTTTTCCATACTGATGATTGAACCCAGCACCTGTGCACTGAGCTGTGTCCTCAGCTCTTTTGTGTGTTTTATTTTGAGATAGGGTCTCACTAAGTTGCCCTGACTGGGCTTGAACTTGTTTTCCCTCAGCTTCCCAGAGTGCTGGGATTACAGGGGTGCACCGCCATGCCAAGTTAAGCCCAAGGTTCATATTCTTAAGATAGTGATGGGAATACAGGCTATTTACATATATACAACAGAAAGCAAAAGGCAACCTGCTACCATTTAATAGAAATATGTAAGTTATATGACAAAACAGTATACATACAAAAACGTTACTTCCTGAAACTTTTTTTATCTTTCCAATTCAAGTAAGTTTTATGAAACATTTAGAAAAAAATAAAACCATATTATCCACACAGAAATGTATGTCTAATATAATACATAAAATTTCAAACTACTGTTTCATAAATAGTGTTATTTATCAAAATTCCTCAAACTCGATAAAGACTTACTGAGAAAGTCATTTTCATTTATTCCATGATTTAAAATATGTCAACATGGACCTATTTTAATAATAATAATTACCAGTAAAATCAGGGATGCATGCTTATTTATATCACAGATACACCCCCCAGTATGGACCCTACCACTGAGCTGCACAGCCAACCCCCCCCAATATGTTTTATTTAAGATAATAGCAGGAGCAGTATAGGAATCAAAACCTAGGATATGCTGTAGTCTAGTAAGAGGAATTTTGGTGTAAAGTTTAAGGAGTTGGATTGGAATTCTTTCCCTATTATTTTGTAGTTATAGGTCTCTAGATATTTATCTAGATTGTAATTGCTAAGCAATATTATGTTCTGAAAATGGGAAAGTAATGAATTGTGTGGTTATTATGATTATATAAAGTGTGTGTAGAGGAAAGAATATATAGAATGCTTTGTGTTAGTGCTGGGTTGTGCTGAACACTCAATAAGTGTGTTACCATTGTCATTATCATTGATTCTATGATGAATCCCAAAGTTTTACTTTTCCCTTTTAGTCACAGTGATCTACTGTGTATTGCATGTGAATGTTATTGAACAAAGTTTGGCTTAGTAACATCACAAACTGGAGTGCTTTTACTTCCACGAACTTTGCTCATGGAGTCCCTTTCCATGAAAGGTTGTCTTGTGTTTCAGACTTCTTGGAGTAGGTCAGAAGACATGAGGTCAGGGTTGCCAGAAACTTAGCCGTTATCATGAATATTGCAATCTAATCTTCAGCTAACATTAGATGCTGGCAGCAAGGAGGGAAGTAAGGAGTAGAACTTCAGACAAATTATTTGCTTTAGTCAAAGTGTAATTTCCTTACATACTCATTTCTTTTATATTTTTTGGTGATCCTGGGGATTACATCCAGGACCTTTGCATTGAACTACATCTCCAGTGTCCCAACCTTTTTGTAAATGTTTTGTTTTGAGACAAAGTATCACCAAATTCCTGAACTGTACAGGTCGGACTCCAACTTTCAACCCTCTTCCCTCAGCCTCCCAGAGTGCTAGGATTACAGGGCTAGTGATATCTGGCTAAGCCATATCTAGTATCAGATACCAAATCTCTTTCTGCTCTTAGGAAGTAAAAAACTTTTCCATTTTCTTCCAAGCTTTGCCTTCGCAGGAGAAAGAGATACGCTCAGGGGTCACCCTGGGAATACCTTGCTCCTTCGGGTGTGCTTTTGATGGGTCTTCATTAGTGGTGCAGGTGCGGGTTGTTTCTGTTCCAATCGTAGCTTTCTCTCCCTTTTGCCTTGAAGGAAAGTGTAACCATTCTCCAGTGTAGATATTCCAGGTCACAGTAAGTCACAAGACTCGTCTCCCCAAACTCCAGCTCTCAATAAGGTTCTCAGAAGGTGCTTTCCTGAGTTCTGGTTATGAGACCTGTCCCCTTCCTTGATCCTGTTGGAAGATGAGAGACTAAAGATCCATGATAGTCAAGAGCTTATGAACTGGTTCACAGTATTTTAACATGTCTTTCATAAATGTCATTTCACTGCTTATTCTGCAGAAATGCTGAAAAAACAGGAAAAGCAAAAATAAAGCATCTTTTTAAATTTGCATATAGAAATGTGGTTCCTCAGTGACTATTTATTCTACTACCACTCTTGAATTCTTAAACTTGGATATAGCCCAGTCCTCCAGAGGAAATAGCCAGTTTTAACCATTACTTGATTCTCAAAAAATAGACACTCAAGGGTCATGGCCATTTGTCATTAGCTAATTAAAAACTGGTAAGAGCAATTGCTTTTGCCAGTTCATTAAAATGAACTTAGAAGAGTTTTAACAATAGAGACTGTAACACCTGTATGTTAGGCATCTAAATAGCATACTTTTGCCGGGCATGATGTTGCATGCCTGTAATCCCAGCACTTAAGAGACTGTGATAGGAGGATTGCTGTGAGTTTGAGGCCAGCCTGAGCTACAAAGGGAGTTCAAAATCAACCTAAACTGCAAATTAAAACCATGTCTAAAAAGACAAAAAAAGAAAAAAAGTAAATAACATACTTTCACCCAGCTATGTAGTTAAATGTAAAACTGTGCATGTGGCATAACTGATCAAAACATATGTTCTTTGCCTCTAACCCATCATTAATTGTTACTTGTTGCAGATGTTTGCATAAAAGGGGTTCCTTAGGCTGTAAGAAAATGGAGGTTCTAACAACTGTTTAATGCATGAATAGTTGAAAATATAAAAATTACAAAGAGAGGAAATAACTTATTAAGTTTTGCCAGGTTTTCTCAGACTTTCCCTAGACAGTAAAAACCAATTTATTTAACTTGTTTTTAAGGTGAGTTAAAATCTTCCTCCACAACCTGCCTGGATAATATGGGAATTGTTTTAAAATGAACATACTTAGAAATGACCTCAGGGGATACTTGAGAAAGCATGTTGTAATAAGGATTAGTTTAGAAAACTCAAGATGGGAGCTACTTTTATTAATTGATCATTTTCTTCAAGATGCCTTTCCTTATTAGGGGAGAAGCCCTTCTCTATTTATGTTAGCATTTCTATAAGAACTTTATTAAAGCTCTTTCCTCAGGCCATGTCACAGGAGAACACTTATTAGGCTTTATGACTCAGGTCTTCCGTGTCCTACCATAATTTCAGAGTCACAAAGTAGCTTGAAAAGTGTTTTTTTGTTTCTTATTTACTTCTTTTGGGGAAAGATGGGTTGTGGCAGTTAGGAGAGAGTGTCAACTTGATTGCCTTTTGGATCTGCCCCATAGATTGGTGGTGCTTTGGGTATTTCTGGGTGGTCTTGGAAGCATGGCCTTGGTGTCTATGTCTGGTCCCTAACCCCTTTATCTCTGATACTTTTCCTGTTCTGCTTCTCACCAGCCATGATTTAAGCAGTGCTGCTCCACCACCTTTCTGCCATGATCTTCCTGCCTTGGAGTCAACTGACTACGGACTGAATTCTCCAAAACTGTGAGTCCAATCAAAGCTCTCCTCCTTAAATGTGATTGTCCAGTATTGTGTCTCAGTGATAGTAAACCTGACTAATGCATTGATGACTTACAGACTGTAGATTTAGGTTATCTCACAAAGCAAACATTGACTTATATTTTTCTTCTCCATCCTTAACATTTTAAAGCACTCCTAAAATTGTCAGAAATTTTGATTTTCAGGAAAGTCACAGGTAGTTCACGAAACATTAAAGCGACTTCCTGAGGAGTCTGTTTCTCAGATTTGGCTATGAGAAAAACAGCTAGAAATGAAAATGTTTGCCAGTTTGGCTGGTAATTTCAGATGTATATAAAGTTGAAGTGTTTGCCAATATGTAACAGAATGTAACACTCGCTGTTGCTGTCTGAGGCTTGTGTTTTCCATGTGCCTAACAATCAAAGGGCTTTTGACCTGAAGGTCAAAACAGTGAAGGGCGTTGCTTTCACTGCAATGAGTGTACCAAGCAGTTTGGTATGATGTATGTGGGATTTTCATAGATGAACAACAAAACGAAGTCATTGAAATGTTGATTAATATTTGGGATAAACTATCTTTTTGACAATTTCAGGATGGATGGATGGATGGATATGGACACCACAGATGTATGAATGGGAATGAATTAATTCCCTATGATACTTTTTATCACTGCTGTTGGGACAGTCTTGTTGCTATTTAAGACAATTAGTTATTCTAGGGATATTTCTGGATATATTTGGGAATAAATGTATTCCCAAATCTTATTTGTCTTTAAACTTACACCTGGCCTCAATTTGAGAGTTAGCTTTGAGGTAACTCAGGAGGTGTATTCTTTGGAAAGTTGCATTGTATTGAAATTGTGAAGTGAAATGTTTGTGCTTGTCAAATGGTCATGCACAAAAATGAGCATAGAAATACTGTTTTAGAGATAATAGTCTGTGCTACTATTAATTTATTGCCTCCCCAAATTTTCTCCTTAGTATATGTTCTGTGATAATTGAGGGAATTCTTTTGCACGTCTCTCCTCCACAGTAAGCACAGTGTTAAACTGTCCCAGTCTAGGGCTCTGGAGGGATACTGCAAGAGGAATGGGCTCTCTTGCTGTTTCCTGCTGTGACAGAGGCCAATATCAGCAGCATTAGAGTGAAAACCACGCTGAAAGTATGTTCCAGCCACTTGCCGGGAGTCTTCAGCCATTTTGCAGCATCACGCTGGTGATAATCTTTTTGTGTCCCCTTGAATTGAAAACTTGTGCCCCAAAAGCCTTCTGTTTGGTGTACCCCAAGCTGTCTAAATTCCATTTGCTCCCAGATTCCCTCTGCAGTCTGAAGTGGTCTGACTCCTCCTGCATGTCTATACTCCTCGTGCATGTCTATACTACAGTTGCTGATCACCTGCTCCTGACCTCTATGCAAAGGATTTTTTCTGATTGACAAGTAACTGAAGATTGGGTCTAGCATGATGAACAAACAAACTTTTCTGGTCTTCTGTGGGCTAAGATACCCATTCTCAGTGAGATTTGAATGTCAAGCTTTGGATACAAAATTTGATTGATTTTCTTAAATACTCTTTCTCAGCTCTAGGATACCATATAGCATTTCTCTCATCAGATAGCCACCTTTTTTAAAAATCATGGTTCAATAATTATTTATGTTAATTTTCCTGTTTAACCCACTGTGTGGTTTCTACCTCTTTACTGGATCTAGGATGTCGCATAGTCAAATCTCCATTGTTTACATGGACATAAAAAGTGACTTGTAAGTAGCCCGTGGATTGAAAGAGAAAAGATGTTTATGAAAATATAATGAGTGCAGCATCTATTTTGGGTCAACTCAGAAGTTTTGTGCTGTGGTGATGCAAGAGATGGTCTGCACATGTGTTCTCTCTGAGACAATTCTGTGTAGTCCGTACCTCCCCAGGAGACAGAGAGAACCAGTGGGATTTGAAAGACAGTATCCTGGGGAAAGGTGACACATGTGAGTGTTAACCAGGATAGTTGTTCATTAAATATTTCCAGAGGGTTTATTATGTATCAGGTACTGTCCTAGGTTCTGAAAATATAGTGGGGACAGGAATAAAAATGAAACAAAGCAAAATCTCTGCCTGATGGGCGATCTTGGTTGTCAATTTGACTGACTTGAGGCTCACTTAGGAGGTTTGTAAAGCACATTTCTGAGTGTGTTTGTAGGCCACAGAGTTGTGACCTTGGTGAGTATGTCTGGTCCCTGGTTCCTTCCTCTGTTCTCTGCTTCCTGGCTGCCATGACTTGACCAGATTTCTTCCTCCATGCCTTCCTGTTATTGAGTTCCTGCCTTTGAACCAGCTAACTATGGATTGAAATCTCTGAAACTGTGAGCCTGAATAAACTTTTTTCACCCTTAAATTGTGCGTATTAAGTATTTTGCCCTAGCAAAGCAAAGCTGGCCAATACAGAAAATTGGTATCTACAAATGAAGTCATTGCTGTGTCTATATTTGAGAATATGGTTCAGAAGTCTTTGGAACTAGTTTGTGGGAAGAGTTTTAAAAGCTTTGAGATGTGAGTTAGACATTCCTAGCATGCTGTATACAGACTGACTGGTAATTAATTCACTTGAGAATTCAGAAGCCCAGAATGTTGATAGAAATTCAGACAGTAAAGGCTGTATCCATGAGGTTTCAGAGGAAAATAGGGACTTTCTCTGGAACTGAACTATGGCCCATTCATGTTACATTATGACAAATAACTTGTCTACATTGTGTCTGTGTCCTGAAACTTCGCTGGAGGGTGAGTTTAAAGATGATAGACTAGTCTGGTGTGGAGAGGAAGGAAATTTAAAGGTAGCTTAATGTTCAGGCTGTGATATGGATACTTTTGATTGTTTTTAGCCTGATGTATAGTGAATGTCAGGAACAAAAAGCAAAGCAGAGAGGTTTGACAAACTTGTACTTTGGCAAGAAAAGAAGTAGTTGTGTATCTGGGGCTGGAATGGTGTTCTGAAAGACTATTCTTTCTTAGGAAGAAGTCAAATACTTTGTGCAGGGACAAGAAGAGAGATGCCTGAGGTCATCTCAGGAATCAGCAGACTGCAACCATCCCAGCCTAAAAGTGTAAAAGTGTTAAATTTTCCATTTGCTAAAAGAGCCCCTGGGCCTCTTGCTTGAGATGAGCTTCCTTAGGAAAATGGTTCCTTGGGATTCACTTCACTATGTTAAACCATCCAGGCACTAAAGGTCACTAAAGTTGTGGCCCAAGGAAGGATTTCTACTACTTAGGCTTTTGGCAAGCCTTGGCAACATCCATGTGATGCTGATTTTTCAGATATAAAGGATATAAGAGTTATGGGATGATGGAGACTTTCATCCAGATTTCAAAGTTATGCCTGGGAGTCTAACCAAAGTGTAACAAAGTCAGAGTCCCTGCCAGAAGCTCCTGACAAGAAGATGTGTAAAAGTGCAGGAGTGTCACCAAAACTGCTCTGAAGACCCTGGGTAGTTGAAAATATCAGGACTGCGCAACAACTACCAAAGAAAGTCACAGAAATTTAGCTGAGCCAGCCCAAGGAGAAGCCAAGTAGGTTTCGACCAGAAAGCTCATAGAGGCAAGGCCACTCAGCCTCCCTGGAGCTCTCACATCAGGCCACCAATGCCACAGATGCCAAATATGGAGCTGTAAGACTTGCTGTTTCCTCTGCTGGGTTTCACCTTGCTTTAGTTCATTTGCTTTCTATGTCTCCAATCCTCTTTTTTTTTTTTTTGACAATAGGAATGTTTGCCCTGTGCCATTGTGTCTGAGGATTGGGTAGGTCTTTTTTTTTTCCTTACAGACGTTCACAGTAACAAATTGCCTTCATTCTCAAAAGAATCTTTGGAGTTAAACTTTTGAACAATTCTTGAATGGTAGGGATGTGGGGAAGAAATTAGTGCATTTTCAGTTTTACACAGGATAGTTACATCATGTTAGGTAGAATTATAACCTTATTTTCTCTACTTGGAGATTAAGTAGATTCGTTTAAAATATTTGAGTTCCAAGTTGATAAGGTGGATTTGTGATGCTTTATTTTGAATGTCAACTTGACTCACTTGAGAAATACCTAGAAGATTAGCAAAGCAGATTTCTGGTGGTTTTGGGTGTGCTGTGGAGGTATTGTGTTAGGTCCCTGGCCTCTTCTGGTCCCTGGCCTTTTTCTTTCTTGTTTTTCCCTTGCTCTTTGCTTCCTTGATGCCATGAGTTGAGCAGATTTCCTCCAGTATGGCCTTCTGTCATGTTTCTACTTTGGGTCCAGTTGACCATGGACTGAAACTGTGAGCAAAGACACCTGCTTTTCTCCTTTAAGTTATGAATACCAGATATTTTGCCACAGCAGTGGAATGCTGATCAACACACACTGTAGTTATTTTTACTTAGATCTTTCCTTCTTCATGTTGTCTTTGGCCAACCTGCCACTTCAAATTGCTGTTTAACACTTTATACTGGTTTCCCTTGTGAGCAACAAAATTAAGTATTTTGCATAGTATGGTTACAGAGGTAATGAAATTCCATGTGTGTTGTGGTAGGGGGAGTTTAGAGCCATGGGCTATGTGAAATCAGGCATTTAGATGATAAATTTGAGTAAAATCACTTTACTTTTGAACAAACATTTCAGAGAGATTTTTCTGGGTTCAAATGACTAGCAGCAGGTGAATGCAAAATTAGATATAGGTGATATGCAGAATTGGCTTTGAATTTCTCATTAATTAAGAGTTCTCAGTGACCTAGTTGTTCTAATTACTGTGACTGGGAAATTTGATCATTAGTGAAATGAAATATACAGCTGTACCACTCTCTTAAGAAACTCAAATGAAACTTAGTGTAGTCTCTGAAATAATCAATGCTATGATTGCCTCCTGCTCATAAGAAACTCAGAAGTGCTGGGCCTCACATATTGGATTCTTGCAATATTTCCTTGCAGATCAATTTACAGCATGCATTTGAAACCTTGCTTTGTTAATTATTAGAATTACTTATCTGTCATCAGTATATTTTTGATAACAAGGCATTTTAACAGGACACTTAGGACAGTCAATTATTTATTTTAGTCCAAGCCAGTAATAGCTTCAATTTGTAAGAGGGGCTCATGTTTTTACTGAAGCTAATCAATGCTTTAAGAAACAGGAAACAAACTGACAGAAGAATATTTTCATTTAGAAATGAAAGACTTTTCATTTGTATTCCAATTGGCCTGAAGAAGAGGGGCACTGATGTTCCAAACTTTTCACTTCTTTTACTTCTCATTTTAGTGCCTTTGCATTCTTTGAACAGGTATAGTCTTATGTCTGTTCTTTGCCTTCTTTCTTTCTCTCTTCCTGTCTCCAAAAGTAGGAAAGAGGATGTTAGTTCACAGGGAGGAGAATCCTCTGTGAATATTGTGGTGTAATAGAAAACATGGGTGCAAACTTCTTTTTTCCCCTCTCTTGAATTCAGTGTTCCCATGTATAAAAAACCCAACTAAAATTACTACTTCTTCTAAGTTTGTGAAATTTAATGCTATCCAAGAGTGGGGAAATGCTTGCAATTCTTTAAACAACAATTTAAAATCATATTGTTTCATGCTACATACTGAAAAACTGCTATTTCCTTGAACTCATGCTTTCCTGTTCAAATTCCATGATTGGAATTTAATTCAAAATCCTTCTTTAAATAGTGCTATCAAATCAGCAAATTAAAATGTACTTAAATGAGTGACAATATCGGAGCATTGAAATGAATGACAGTATTTCAATAAAATGATTATAAAGGGTGTGAATTCTGTAAGCATTTCATATTGAGTTTGATTAATGAGTCTAATTAATGTAACTTGTTTCACTGTATGTATATTTAAAGAAAAAACCCATTTTCAAAAATAATTTTAGTAAATATCTAATGTATGTTTGTCAAAACCATCATCTCCTATGATAATGTTATCTTCTATTTATATTCTCCTTTTATTAGGTCCTAAGTGTATAAATTAAAATATCATGTAATCTCAAAGGGGAAGCTGTTCTGATCACTATTTCTAATACAGGCTTTTAAAAAAATTTTATTATATTAGTATGTACTTGTAGTACATGAAGTTTGCATTTGTCTTAGGGAACAGGTACATGTGCAGGGTGTATCCTGATTCATTATCATTCCCCTTTGCCTCCCCACCCACGTTTTCCCCTCCATCTCTAGATCCCCTGTATTGGATGATCCTGTGTCCCCCACCAAGGACTCATAATTTGCATGGGGCTGAGTCTGGCATTTGTGATTGGTTTGTTGTGTTTCACTGGGATTGGTGATGTGAGTGCTGCACCTGCCCAAGGGTGAAGCTGACAATCAGGGTAAGGAAGAGAGGAATGCAGTTCTTCCCCCTCTCTCTCTCTTGCCAGATTCACATGCCTTGCTGTTTGGCAGTGGCCATGAATGGCTGCCCTGCCACACCATGTGACCTTGGAGCCAACTGAATATGGACTGAAACTCCCGAGGACTGTAAGAAATAATCCTTTCCTTCCCTAATTTTGGGTGTCAGGTATTCTGTCTCAGCAATGAGTGAAAAGTAACTAAGACATCCCCTTTCCCCATTTTCGTTTTTATTGTTATTCTTATTGTTTTCAGCTCATGTTTGCAAGGTATGAAGTTTACATTCATTGTGGGTATTTGATACATGTAAATGATCAATTTTAAATTTTTTTGCTTTCTTTTCCCCCCTCTCCTCCATTTACCCTTAGTCCCTTAGACTCATTTCCATTTATAAAAGATCTATTTCCCTGTTTCCTTTTATCTATCCTTTATTTTGCTCTTTCCTTACTCAAATGAGAGATGCCATGTAGTATTTAAACTTGTGTGCATGATATGTTTCACTTAGTATTATATTTTGTAAATGTATCCATTTATCTACAAAAGTCTCAAGTTTATCCTTCTTTGTTTAGAAGTAGTATTCTATTATGTAGGGAAACCACATTTTATCCATTCATCTGTAGATGGACATAGAAGCTGCTTCTAAGATTTAGTTATTGTGATTGATGTTGCTATAAACACTTATATCCATGCTTTGCTGTAATATGGAATTTTAGCTCTTTTTGGAAGGTACCTAGAAGAATAGCTGTGTCAATTGGAATTTTTAGTTTTCGTTCTTTGAAAAATCTCCATTCCAATTTCCACAATGGTTACACTGGTTTACATTCCCATGAACAATGTTATCACCACAACCATCTAGCATTTGTTCATCATTTGATTTCTTTATGCTAGTCATTATTTCTTATGCAACATGAAATTTTAGTGTTCTTTAATTTTCATTTTTCTAATGACCAGAGATGTTGAATATTTTTTTCCATTGTTATTGGCCATTTGGACTTCTTCTGACAAGTGTTTATTCATTTCGCATACCCTTTTTGTCTTTTTATTGTGTCTTTTAATTTGGGGAGGTCTAATATTTTTGAGTTTTTTATATAGTCTAGGTATTAGGAATACTTGGAAAAAATATTTTCCCATTCTTTAGGTTGTCTCTTGACTCTTTTGATTGTCTAAACAAAGTCTTATTATGCAGAACTTGGAAGCACATAATGCAGTGCGGTTTTTCAGAGAATAGAACACGCTAACTGACCCTTTAGAAAAGCAGCATGTTATTAAGAATCAGGGTCAAACTCTTACTCTGTTGAGGCTGCATAAAGTGGAAAATCAAGGACTCATCCTTGAGAGTTGGATTTAAAGTCAGCTTTGCTACTGACCTGCTATGTGAACTCATGAAAGACAGCTAACCTCTTTGATCCTTTATTTTATCATTTGCAAATTGAAAGAATTGAGTTAGGTACCCTTGAACATGTTTCTAGTGATCTAATATGATTCCATCTCTTTAGAAGGCTTAGCTTTCATGCTTGAGAGATTATTATTAGTCAGGTACAAATGAGGAGAAAGACACATTTAAGTGACTGCTGGACTCAGGTTTGGTAGTCAAAGTAGTAGTCATCCAGGTTCTACAATTTTTGTGTACTGATGCAGAAGACCTTGCTCCCTGGTCTGGCACATAGAGTAATAATAGCAGAATAATTTGCTTTTACAGGAATTGGGTGAGGGAATCTGGTGTTTTGGATGCTCATCTTGACTTGGAAGAAGAAACAATTGTATTCAGGAGCTTTAAAAAAAAGTTTTTAATTTTCTTAAGTGGAAAGAATATTTAATGAAAACAGCAATCAAAGCATGCTTTCTTTAACTCAGCTCAATAAACACATTTCAAGCCTCTGTCAAAGATCTGCAAACTCTTAACTATAAATGTAAAATCCAAAAAAGCTCTAAAAACCTGAATTCATTTAGTGACAAAATCTGACCCAGATGGATACAAAGCTGTGTGCACTTTGTTCGTGCCATATAGTGCTCATTTCTTCATTGAAGAAACTGCAAAATATCCTTGTTTTCTGTTTGCGTTTTGGCACGCTGTTCCCCAACCTATGCAGAGTCGTATATGGCTTTTACTATGTGCAGTACATGAACTGTAGCTCTGCTGTTTTAATCTTTGAAAAGTTCCAAGCACCAAAGCTTCTCTGAGTCCAAGGGGTTAAAGGATTTTTGATAAGTGTGTGACCCAGGTGTCTTGGTTACTTTTCCCTGGTTGCTGAGACAAAACACCTGACACCCAAAATTAGGGAAGGAAAGGTTTATTTAGCTTATAGTTTTTGGAAGTTTCAGTCTACAATCAGCTGGCTCCAAGGCAGGGTGGCATGTCACAGAAACAGCGCTTTAAGGTAGCAGCCGAGCAAAAGCAGCCAGAGTAAAAACGGGGGGAGGGGCAAGAGCAAGCCTCTTCTCCTCCTTTATATAGTACACAGGACACCCCCCCCAGAGTGGGTGTAGCTTCACAAACTTCCTCGCCTTCCTTTGCACAGGGTGAGGATGTTTACAAAGTAAGACCCCTGGCTCCCTCCTGAGTCTCTCAGTTAAACTTCTGACCTTCTCAAATTGCAACAATGACCAGGTAACTGTGCTCTACACCCCAGGATGTAGAGCTGCTGAGTTACTTAGCTAAGCTGCTAGACTTCTTAAGTTGACACAATGTATCAATCATAACACCAGGGGAGGGCAGGCTAGACTATGGCCAGAGGAGAACTGAGTGAAATACAAAGGTAGACAGGTGTCTTAGTTACTTTTCGCTCACTGCCAAGACAAAATACCTGACACCCAAAATTAGGGAAGGAAAGGTTTATTCTTACAGTTTCTCGGGAATTTCAGTCCATACTTAAGTTGGCTCCAAGGCAGCATGGTGTGGCGGGGCTGCCGTTCATGGCAGCCGCAAGCAGCAAGGTGCGCTGGCCAGAGAGAGAGAGAAGGGACGGAAGCTAGCAAGAGGAAGACCCGCCTCATTTACACAGTATGTCGGCTCCACCCCTGGGAGGGTACATCACTAACATTGTCAATCACCGTGCCAGACTTAGCCCCATCAAAAGTATGTGAGGACTTGGGGGTACATAGCATATCACCCAATACAACAGGACAATGTCATTCACCTCAAAGAGCTCCCAGACAAACTCACTAGCATTGTATGTGGTGCTTGTAGAAGAGATGTGGATAAAAGTTAAGAGAGAGAACGATGATTTCCACTGGCATTTCAGTTCAGGTCACAGAGCAGGGAATGCTTATTTTGGTTTCTGAAAGACAGTGGGTGTTTTTCAGTGGAAAATCCATTGTAAATAGAAAGAGGAGCCACAAATTTGTCATATGTTGGAGGTTTCACAGGTTGAATTTGGCTGGATTAGAAAGGACATGGAGAGGAGTTTATGGGGTAAATGCCAGAAAGTGAGACTGAGCTGATTATTCAGGTCACTATCTGTGATGCTAACAACTACTCAATGACTGCCACATGGGCTGAGTTCCCAGAGCCAGTCCTTGAAAAGAGTATTTATGTGTTAGTGCTTTAGAAAAGAAGCGCATCTCAGAAGACCTGAAAGGGAGAAAGGTATCAGGAAAACAAAGCAAAGAAAGTCAAGTTGGTTTCTCAGGCAGTTCCGAAGGTGGCTCCTCCTTGACCCTGCAAAGGTCACCAGGAAGGGAGAGGAGAGTGGAAAGTACTATTGCACTTGGGGCAGGGAGTTGGCGATGTAAAGTTTTAAGCACTCCAGGGTTCCCCCTTGATGTCTCCTGAAGCAAGAGTGAGGTGAAGTGTGGGTGAAAGGTACTAAGGTGGTCACAGGATATCTGCAGAGTGCGGCCAGGGCAGCAATCATTTTTTGCCATGATGCCATTGAATGACCTCTTATTGCACCTCAGGATTTCAATGGGGCACTTCCAATAATCATCTCATTTCGTTCTGACAATTCCACAGGCAGTGAGCATTCTCCATTTTACAAGTAAGGATCCTCAAGTGTGGAGGGTCCACCGTTCAGGCCCGTTAGTGGAAGCTTGTACTCAGAAACAAGCTCTCTCTGGCCTTAGGTGTGGGCAGCAGCTTCCCGAAACTTTTCACCCACCTCCACTTTTTGCCAGAGCATCTCCTTTTCACAGTTCACACTGAAGATTTCTTTCTCTGAAAGAATTATGCGAACATTTGAAAAGTTTCTAAGCTGCTGCAAATAATGAAGACTCAGTGAAAGTTTTCAGATAGAAGAGAGATGATGGAGCATTTCTAGAAAAACTACTTGTTTCAAATTGATGTATCCAATGGCTCCTGAATAAGTTTTACATATTGTAATAAAGCATAGTAATTTTTCATATGAAGTTTGGCTTGAGTAGGTGCATTACCCAATCAGAATTAATTTTGGATGCTACTATGTTTGCTTTTAATTTGAAACTCCTTCAGAGCATTTCAGAAACCAAGTTTTCATGAGGCAATTAATGAAAAATATGAGTGGATATGACTTCTATTGCCTGAAAGTTCTGAATTGTGCTCACTTCAGAATTTGATGCAGTCTGATTCTGTCCACTTTTGGAGGTCAAAACATTTTGAGTAGTTCTAGAGCAAGATAACAAAAAGAAGCCTCCTTTGAAAATTATGAGTACTGTGGGCTGGAGATGTATCTCAGTGACAGAGTGCTTCCCTAGCATCATGAGACCCTGGGATAAGTTTCTTGTGCTATCTCTCTCTCTCTCTCTCTCTCTCTCTCTCTCTCTCTCTCTCACACACACACACACACACACACACACACACACATACACAGAATTCAGGGTAGTAAATTTGTAAATATAAATCGTTAAGAATCTCTCACATACAAATTTCAAGTAGGTCAGTTTTGCTTCAAATACTTACTGAGAGCCTGTTGTATACCAGGCAATGAAACACACAAAAATTTTGCCATCATGAATTTATGATCAAGTAAAAGAGGAAATTGTAATGGTAATATTTTATCAGTGCTGCTGCAAACAAAACAGTTTCTAGCCCCTAACATTTGAGAGCCTGGAGTAAAACATATTTCTCAATGAATTAGTCATTTTATATAGAAAGATAAATAGACAGATATATTTACCTACACAGTAAATAAATCTCCTGATAATTGAGCTGAACAAATATTTATGAGGTATCTACTACATGCCAAGTACTCTTACTGCTGTTAAATGAGTGACAATAATTCTTTCATTGGATATGAGGGACATGGTGAAACTGAAACCCCATGAAGGATTCTTTTTGTGAGTGATGATCTTTTAAAATTCTGCTAACTGCAAAAATAGAAAAAAACTAACCTTTAAAGTAGGACAATGTATGAAGGCACTATTAAGATTTTTAAAAATTCTTATTACATAATATGGTTTTTCCCTCCTAGAAAAACTGTTGGAAAAAAACCATTGATTTTTTTTGTGACTGTTAGAGCTATTATCTAAATCCTTTTAGAATTATTTAAAATTTTTGTTTTATTTTCTATGTAAAGGAAACAAGAGTTAACTGCCTGGCAAGCATTTGTAGTTAAAATACAGCCTTTTGCTTAGCTACATCCACCCTATTCATTTCCTTTAGAGAGAAGAGGGACTTTTCTTCTTGTGTGCTATCAGTGGTATCAATATTGATGAGACAAGAGGAAATGAATGCTATGGAAAAGTGAATCTGTTTCCGTGTCTCTCTTTCACCCAGGCTGCCTCCAGATTCATCGCCTACATCTGCAGCTGGGCAGGGAATCACAAGGAATCATGCAGAGCCTTGAGGCGTACTCTGGATTTCAAACCAGGGAAGAGCCAGTATAAAGTATTTTCCTTGCACCGTGTTTGACAGAAAGGAACATGAGCTTGATGTATGTTCACAGGGTCTGTGTCATCTTTTCCTGCCTCTCACAGTTCTTCACGCTGCCAATCCCTTCCCAATTCCCACACCCCAAACCCTCCTCCCTGCAGTGTCTTATTGGGCTCATGTTTCAAACTCTTGAAATTAGCACTGCCAGTCCAGATATTAAATTTATATTCCTACTGCTTATTTAAAGCCAAACCCTTCTTAAGGGGCCAAATCAAGTTTTACCTCTCCTATTAACTCTTCCCTACCAACTACAGGGTCTCTACTTTTTATGAATGGTTTTTTATGATGATCCAGGCAGTGAAAACATATTTTATAAGCTTTTTTCAGTGTATTAATTTAATCCTTCCAACTCTCCAAGACAGAAACTATTTTTATTCTTTTTTTTTTTTTTTTTTTTTTTTTTTGTGGCACCGGGGATCGAACTCACAGCCTCACACCTGCCGGACAGGTGCTTAAGCTGCTGAGCCAAACTCCCAGCCCTGGATTTTTTGAGGCAGAGTCGCACTATGTAGCTCAGGCCAGGCTTGCGCTTGCGTTGTAGCCCAAGTCGGCCTCGAACTCACAACGCTCCGCCTACCTCAGCCTCACGAGTGCTGGGATTAAAGGCGTGCGCCACCACGCCCGGCACTATTTTTATTCTTCGAGGTGTGTGTTTCACCATATTGAGCACTCTTGCTATCTTCCACACTATGGTGTGAATTGGTTCAAGCACCAAGAAAAGCTCTTTACCAAGTTCACATTTGACTGCTGTCTAAGGTACAACCATTGCTACAAAATATAAATCAGCTTCTGCTTTCTAGGATTTCACAGTCTAAATAAGGAAAGAAACATGAAAATATGTGTAAAAAGACTGACTTGCACTGATATGACTTAGGAATTCAGTTGTTCATTCATTACTGAGCATTTCCTGGCTGGTTGGGAACCGAGTCGAAGCTCCTGCAGTAATCGGGCTTATTAGGTATTAAGCAAGGGATGTCAGGAAGTCTGCAGAGGATCCAAGGTCAGAGGCAATATTCTTTCTGTCTCTGTCTTTCTGACTCTGCCTCTGTCTGCTTGTCTCTCTCTCTCTCTCTCTCTCTCTCTCTCTCTCTCTCTCTGTGTCTGTCTGTCTCTCACTCATCTCCTCTTTCCACGAGTGACAAGAAAAATGATAAGTTAGACCATGAATGCACTGTATTTTTCAGTTTTCTGTTACTGCAATGAAACATCCAAGACCAGGTAACATTATACAAAAAAGAGATGTACAGTATTTGGTCCACAGTTTTAGAAGTTCAAGGGGATGGAACCAATGTCAGCGTGTCTGTGGTGAGGACCTCAGGACAGAAGCGTATACAAGAAGGTGAGATCACATTGTCAGACAGAAAGCCAGAAATAAGCAATTCAGTGGTAAGGGTGACGACTTACAGCGACTGTCCTCTCAAGAACTCAGTTCAGGAAAATTTGAGACGCTCTTGCTGTAGAAATACCTTTCACTGAGAGAAGGGTAGATATAAAGATCATATGTTTCACATGCAGGCAAGGCAGTGAATGGAGAAAGCAGGTCAACAAGCGGTCCAGCCTGGCAGGGCTGGCAAGAAGCAGGAGGTGCTAAAGTTCAAGTCAGAATTACATGCTGGCCTAAGGTATTTCAGTGTTAATATTTAGGTTATAGGGTCTTAATTCAGGGATTAGAATAAAAACATAGGAAGACCAAACTTGGAGTTTTGTATAGAGTAAAATGAATGGAATAAGGGAAACCTATTAGTCTTTTTTTTTTTTTCTGTAGTGCAAGTGGAAAATGAGAGTGGATGAAGCAGGACTTTGGAAATGATTTATGATACAAACTGCAGTAGACCAAAAATGTAAAATGCTCCTAGCATTGATAAAAGACACAGGTCTTTAACACAACTCAGCTGCTTCAGTGAAAACATTCTTACCATGACAAATAAACATCACACAAAGTTTAGCATTTTAGCCATTTTAAAATGTACAACTCAGGGGTATGAAATACACCCGAAGCAGCCGTCATTACAGTCCATCTCCAGTACTTCTTTTTGAAGCTGAATTTCTGTATTTACTAAATGTTAATTCTTGGTTCTTTCCTCTCCCTAGTAACTGCTTATCTCTACCCTACTTTTTGTCTCTGTAAATTCCCTTGTTCTCGATACTTCATGTGAGTAGACTAATACGGTGTTTGCTCTCTTTACCTAACTTATTCTACCTAGCAAAATATTTTCAAGGTTCTCACATGTTGCAGCATATGTCAGAATACCATGCCTTTGTATGCTGAATAATCTATTGTAAATGTATGTCACACTTTGCCCATTCACGTATCAAAGGACATTGGTTTGTTTTTACCTCCTGGCAGCAGTGAATGAGGCTGCTGTAAGCTCGGTGCACAAGGACTTGTTTGAACTGCTGTTTTCAGTGCTTCTGGATATTTCCTGATGTCTTTAATGCCAATTACAAAATTGTCCTGCCACCATTTTAATGTATAGAAAGGGAATTCTGGTATAAGGTCTGTGTTGTTGAGATCTGTTATTCTTTTTTCCTGATCACAGGTGGGTCAAATCATGAAATCATTCATTCTGAGAAGGGGCATTACCTTGAATTTTAAGGAAAGGCTACTTTTGCTTCTCACACTCCATCAGAAGAGCAACTGCTTGTTAATTGTTCTTGCTCAGTAGGGTGTGTAAGTCATCAAAGGCCCTCCTCGAGCAGCACAGACACAAGAAAACACATGGAAGTTTCTGAGACATGGGGAGTGCAGTAGTCAGCTTTCCAATCGTTGGGACAAAGTACATAACATGCTCAATTTAAAGGAGGAGAGGTTTAACTTGGTTCACAGTTCAGGGGATTCAGTTCATGGTCAGCTGATTCCAAGGCAGAAATGTCTCGGAGGGAGGGTGTGGAGGAAAGCTGCTCATTTCTTGGCTGCAGAGAGAGCTGAGAGGAGCAGGGGAGAAGAATATACCCTTCCAGCTCACACTCCCAGTGACCTGCCCTCCCAGCTGGACCCCACCTTGTAAGTGACGCATAAACTCATCAGTGGGTTAATCCATGGATGAGTGTGGTATTTTCACAATCCATTCACTTTTCAGAAGCCCCACCTCTGAACTCATGAGACTTTTAAAGGACATTTTAGATCTAAACCATAACAGAAACTAACTTCCCTGTGTGAGAGCCTAGAAAGAATGAAGTAAAACCATCAAAATTCACATGTTTTTGAAGACTTTCCTTGGTCAGTAGCAACTAAAGCTAATGCTGAATCTGGCTTCTATGGGAACAGTGTTGAGGCTGAGAGACAGTAAAACTGAATCTCAAAAATCGGTGCATTCTAAATCAGATCATTCTAAGTTTTTTTTCATGTGTTATGTTGGGCATATTGTAGAGGATAAGTATCTATTTTTCAAAATGATTTGCCTTATTGTGTCATAATGCCAGATTTGTGAAATTATCTGGCATTCTAGCTGGTGATTGGGACTTGGGTTCCACACCCCAGTTCAGATGCAATTTGATCTGCATGGTCCTGCAGCATTTATCAAAAATCAACCCAGATTGTAGTTGAAATGAACCTAGGCTTTGGAAGTTTTGAGTTTTCTGTTTTTTTTTTTTTAATTGTTGACCCTTCAGAAAAACTGAGTCACACAATGATTAAGAAACAAAGAGAATTTATTAGGATTGATTAGACTATAACTCAAGAAAATGGAGATATAAGCATTTGTGCTCCATGGTCTAATCTATTTCAAACAAGTTCTAAAGGCTGAAAACCTATATGGGGAGGAGATTACGTCTGTTGCTTGTCAAGAATTTGCACTGAAGCAGGTAAGGTAGCAAACTGTTACGTAAGAAAAGATTTTGATGATTTAAGGAATATATATATATATATCAGTTTTCATTATGAGGAGTAGGAAGGACAAGAGCAAAGAAGGGAGCAGGAAGCAGAGGATCCCAGTAACTATCTATAGGACCAGAATATTCCATGTTAATCAAACTTCTAGCTCTCGTGTATACTATGGAATGTAGCAAGTGTTCATCCTGTGGAGTTTCAATCTATGCTGGGAAAGAAATATACATCCGTGCAGGGACAAAAGTTCTCAGGCAGGTGTGTCTGAGGTCTGGAAGTTCCTGTGTTCTTGACCTAATATTTTGGATATGTTCCAAGCTGGTTTGTCCTTTGATTTTAATTTCTTCCTCAAAAATATTTTTACTACTTACAAATTTATATGAAGCTAAAATAGAGAAAGAAATGTTAAAGGCAAAGTAATTTATCAAAAGTAATTTCTCTCTTATAAAGTCCTCAGGGGATAAGAAGAGAAAGAATATTTTTAACTCCTTGTTTTAGTAGGGTGTTAGCAGAAAGGGAATCTCAGTAACTCTTTTACTTGTTTCTTTTATGATTATCATCTCATTAGTGGTAGTCACATGCATCTGTTTCATATTTGGAGATGAAGCTTAACCCCACCCCAAGCCCCCAATCCTTATAGGTACAGCAAAGCGGCTCAAACTGATAAGTAGGTATAAATGAGTGGGTTTGGATGAAGGTGGGGACAGGAAGTGAAAAGAGGAAAAGACCAGAATAACTGAGTCCCAGTGGTGAGAACTATGCTGTAGAAGACTTCAGAAACAGAAAGCTCGGATGTTGGGAATGGACAAACATTATCAATTTTCTTTGGTACTAGTGATTTTTAAGGTAAGCCTTCAGGACTTGAATACACTGAAAAAACTGAGCAAAGGAACCTGTTTATCATCCTAGCTTCTTGCTGTGTGTGTGTGTGTGTGTGTGTGCACGTGTGCATGTGCATGCATTCATGTATGTGTGCTGGTAGCAGGGCATGTTGCTAAACAAAGAGGCAGAAATACAAATTCAATATCTGGTTTTACAAATTTGTCCCTAAAGATTTCAAGCCTGAACTTTGAAGATTTCATATTGAATTTTTTCTTCCTTACATTAGGAGATACTGATCCTAAAGACAAAATTGCTCCATTTTCTGAAGCTCTGTGGTTTGTGGTTTCCCCAGCAGAGCAGTATATTTATTGTCTCAGAGCTTGCTGGTTTGTCAGCTCTGTTTCCTGGGCTGTTTTTCTCTGATTGTACATTTACAAGTTTAGTGGGGTGTGAGGGAGAAAGTTAGATCCTCAGAGTTACTGACCTTGTCTAATGCCAGTATGGAGTTTTAAAAGGCAGAGGTTTTGGGGATACCCTTATCTGAAAGTAATATTGAGAGTGACTGAAAAAGGAGCAGAGTTTGTTCAGATTTCATAGGGCATTGCATTTTTCTTCATTCTATTTTTCTTTTTAAGTCATAATGATAATAGTACATCAATGCAATTGAGCTTGTTCTGTGGATCAGACGAGATACTACTTTGCTTACTGGAGCCTGAAAATTACATTTATTGATATATTGTTAGGCTAAAGGGGCTTCCATTGGAAGAGCTTTTAGTTGTTTTCTTTCTTTCTCTTTTTCCTTTTCTCTTCTCTCTCACTGTCTCTTTCTCTCTGTCTCTCTCTGTCTCTCTCTTTCTCTGGCTCCTTTTTTTCTTTTCGTGGTGGGATGAGCAGGTGAGTGAAACAACATTTTGGATGCTCTTCTCTGTTTCTCTGGTTTTCAGTAAAAATCCCACCAAAATAGAATAAACTTTGATTCCTAAGTCAACAATGCATTTCAATATCTTGCTGATGTCTTGGCAAGTGTTCAGAGGGGAGATGTGAACGACAGGGCAGTTATGAGGTTTTAGGGGTCTGGATTAGGGCAAGTCTTTCAAAGCGGAGGTCATAGGAATGGACGATTTATGACCTAAGAGAACGGAGTTAGGGAGAGCAGTGATGCAAGGATTTCGAGGAAGTGTGGGAGAGAGTAACTAGTTTCTTGGTAAGGTTAGTTGGGTGATTTTATTGTCCTGAAAAAGGAATTCAGAAATGTCAGTCAAAAGTTTGGTTCTATGGATACGATGAAAGTTCCTGAAACAAATAAAAACTAGAATGATTTGCACCTTTAGCTTCTTGACTGAGAGCTTCTTGGAAGAGTAAAATCTTGTTAATATTGACTTTGAGTTCTATGGTTTTGGTTTTCAGTAATAATGATAAAAAATGTCAGCAGCCATATTTACTGAGAATTTTCTATCACCAGTCCTAGTTCTAAATATTTCTCATGCACTCTATTTTTAAATCCTCTCAAGAATTTTATAAGATTGTAATTAGTATTCCGTATTTACAGAAAAGTGATAGTAGATCAGGAAGTGGTTAATTAAACTTGTCTGTTGTCATGAAGATAGTATGAGACCAAGCATCATGTGGTCTTTCTTTCTTTCTCTTTCTTTCTTTCTTTCTTTCTTTCTTTCTTTCTTTCTTTCTTTCTTTCTTTCTTTCTTTCTTTCTTTCTTTCCCTTCCTTCCTTCCTTCCTTCCTTCCTTCCTTCCTTCCTTCCTTCCTTCCTTCCTTCCTTCCTTCCTTCCTTTCTTTTTTATTAGTGAAAAGGCAGAGCAAGTGCAGGATATGATGAGAATAATTCAAAGGTTATGCATTGTTTATTTTCAAGGTGTTTCTTAAGCATTCCTGTGATTCCTGCTGTGGTCTAATATAACAAACAGATCCCTGGTTTGACTGTGCTTGAGATCCAGCATGTAGCTTTCCTGTGCTTTAACCCTGCTATCATCGAGTAACTTCCCTGGAGCTGACCTCCTGCCTCACACTGCTGCCAACTTCCTGAGAACCGCTGAAGAACTCCAAAACCTTAGGATGTGGAGAACAAGCCTTTATCTGGGCAGCATAGGGTGTAGGGTTGAGTCTCCCATTTTGTGGTCAATTGGTTACTTATTTATTGGATTATTTGGTTACTGAGCTGTATTACAGATTACAATTTCAGTTTGAAGAGCAAAAACGCAATGGTCAAGTGATTTACATCTTTGCTAGCTTAAAAATATTTTACTTTACATGACAGAATTGTATAGCAAAAGAACAACAGAGTTTGGTACACGCATTTTGGGTTCAATTCAAGTTCTTCTGTTTCCTAGCTGTGCTACCTCAAGCAAGATACCTAACGCTTCTGAACTTCAGATTCTTCTTTAGGAAGTTATGATGAATATGTACTTGTCAGGGTTGTTGTGAAGTTTCTATAAGGTTAATGTATATTAAAGAGATTTTTTATCATAATAAAGTAGTTATAAATATTTATTATTGGTATTATTTTGTGTAGTTTCATAAAAATATGTTTTATGTGGTGAACTACTAGATGGTCCAGTAATTCTGCTTCATGGTAACGTGTTTGTTCCTTGAAGCACAGGCGTTCACATGGAGCTGTCTTCAGTTCTGGGAATGTTGGTGTATGAACACCCTGCCAGCCCATTTACAAGAGACCTAGCATTTCTAAACACATGTGCACTGGATTGATAATTATTTCCCCAATCTATGTTTGGAGTTGGTAATTTAGTTTTTATACAGGCTCTTAGCTGTAGGATTCTGAGTATATGTGTCACATTAAACACTCTCCCACAGGTACAGCCACACCATCGCCACGTTGCCTACCGAGGAACGCATCTGTAGAATGCCTGCTCCAAAGGCAAGGCTTCAGGAGACTTTACCATAAACAGATGTTCTCTAAAGTAGATGACATTCTTTGATTTCTTTTTAGTCCCTTGAAAAGTACAGTTCTCATTCACGTAAGTATAAATTCTGGATGTGAAGGAGAAGGTGAAAATTTCATGAAAAGCCAATGCCTTTTGTCCTAAGTTACTAAACTGCACTGAATATTAAACTTTTAGATCTCAAGATTTCACTATCACTTAACAAATCAAAACATAATTCTTAAACTTGTCCGTTAGATTTTTCCCTGGACTTGAAGACCTGGAGTATATAATTTACCAATTAAGGGTTCATTTCAGATTTTCTCTCATTTTGTGTAAAATGACACCTAATTTGCAGTGTAATCTTTGAACATTAGTTGTTTTTTATATGGCAGCGATCAGAAGTGTCTTGGATTCAATAAAATAATCATGCTTTGTATATAGTGATTTATTTTGCCTTATTAAAAACAGAGGCATAATTAAGATACAGACTTTTCTAGGGAACTAAGGACAGAATAAGCATGTCAAAACACAGATTTACAAAGATCCAGGTTTGGTAGATGTCACTATCTTTAAGTATTGGTCAAGTTTGTCAATGCTGCTATAGCAAATCATTTACAGAACTTGAAATAGTAATTTATGGGGATTCTATAGATGAATCTTAAAAAAAAACCCATTCAACCAACATGCATGTATGGGCCTTCTCTCCTGAAACCAAATATTTTGTTTATGTGTTTTTCTATGGTAGATTGGAATAACAGCTTACAAAAAAAATTGCTTTACTTTATATTATTAGAATAGGTGCTTTATAGAGTTTTATGACTCCTTAAGGTGTGGGGCTCTATATGATCATGCATTTTTGGTAGTTGCTCCTTCCTTTCATTTGTAGTTACTTATAGGTAGCTGGCATAGAGAATTATTAGCTTCAGTCTAAAATGAGCAAAGGGAGAGCTTGAATTGTTAGAAAAAAGAAGGAAGAATGAGGCTGAAGTTTAGTGAGCAGAGTCAGCAGCATGGATGTGTGAGCACAAGAAATACAGCCAGCAAAGAAGCTGTTTATGAGACACTGTGATTTTTGTTTCTAGCATTTAAATTTGTAATTTGTAGAAGACCTCATTGAAGGAAATTGCAGTCTAAAAAATGCACTCTCAACATATCTTACAATTTAAGTTAGTAATGCTTTCATAGGGTCATGAGCATAAAGGGGAGCTGTGGAAGAAAAAGGTCAAAATGGCAAAAGGGGACTTTTGAGAGGGAGTGTTCAGTGGAAAGCAGCTGGGGCTACTTGCCAGGGACAAGGTTTGAGAAAGTACAGGGAGTGAGTGTTGGCTGTCTATCAGGAGCAGGGTTGAAGAGTGATGAGATACAGCTGTGGTTACCAGGCCTTATTAACCCACGATTATACATCTCTGGCAAGTGTAAAAGTGTAGTGGGATGGACGAAGCTTACTGTGGTCTCTGGTCAGCCTAGCATGGTGGCTGTTGGACGCTTTCAGTAGGAATTCCATTTCAATGAATCCATTCCTCCATAGCCAAAACTATGACAATCCAGTCAGTTGGGAGTTTCTTACTCAAGTTGACACAATTAACTATCATGACTGTAGTATGATTATTATAATTCTTTTGGAAAGATGCTTGGGGTAATAACTGGAGTTTCTACTTCAGGAATCTCCATGTTGATTTCCAAAGTGATTCTACTGGTTTACATTCCCATCAACAATATAGAAGGGCTCAAATTTCCCTGAAGTCTCACTTGCATATTAAAATTTGATTTGTTGGCCATTTTGTCTGGGGCAAGAGGGAGTCTCAGTGTTGTTTTAATTTGTGTTTCTTGAATGGTCTGTGATGTTGACCAACTCTTCATGCATTTATTGGTTACTTGTTCTTCTGCTAAGTGTCTATTCATTTCATGTGCCCATTTTTGATTGTGTCTTTATTTCAGGAGTCTAATTTTTGGAATTCTTTATGTATTTTAGATTGGTGATGTTGAATCTTTTAGAGACGTGTGCCCAAACTACAACCCAAATCCACTTATTTATTGCAAAGTGCCAACCCTATAATTAAAACTCAATATTGAGGTTTTAGTTTAGAAAAAATAATTCATAATTAAAATCTTTTATCTTAAAAGAAGAACAAATAACATGCATACCACAAGTTCACTGCCAGTTTTAAATATTAGTCCTGAATATGAGGCAAAACTTTTTCACATTCTATAGGTTTCCTTTTCACTATGCTGAATGTTTCTTTTCCTGAGAAGAAGCTTTTTAGTTTTATATTATCTCATTTGTTGGGAAAGTCCTTACCTGTGCCTGTGACTCAAGCGTTTTACCTATTTTGCCTTCCAGCAGGTTAAATGTTTCTGCTTCAACATTTAGTTATGCAATCCATTTCGACTTTAGCTTAGTACATGGTGAAAGATGTGTTTCTAAACTCAATCTTCGGCATGTGTGTAGCCAGTTTTCCCCACACTGTTCATTGAAGAGGTGGTCTTTCTTCCGATGTATGTTTTTAGGATCTTTGTGAAAGATCAAGTAGTTGAGTGCTTTGTTGTTTGAAATAACAAAAGGGTTGTTTAATGGACTCCAGTCACACATCACTGTGGAACCAGCACCTACATTTTTGCGTTACTTTTCTCGTTTCCAATTAAAAGTTTACAGAGGACATATTTCGTTTTCTTTAGTTTTTTTTTGTTTGTTTGTTTGTTTTTGGTACCAGGGATCGAACTCACAATCTCGCACTTGCCAAGCAGGCACTGAGCTAAATCTCTGGCTATTTTGTTTTCTTGTAAATAAAATATGAAGTTCAAAACCATAAAAAAAATCACAAAAAACCTACTGCCAATCTCATATTAAATGGGGGAAAAACCTACTTCCAAACTCATATTAAATGGGATGTTTCTCCATTTGCTATTTTGTTCCACTGATTCTCATGTCTGTTTTTGTGCCAGTACAGTAAGTCCCTGGCTTTCAAATGAATTCTGTTCTCGGAGAACATTCAAAAGACAGATTTGTTTATAAAACTGACAAAGTGAGTCTTACACATCTTTGACATAGAAATGCAGTGCAAGCAAAAAACAAACACACAAAAATGCAATAAGTCCCTGGCAGTAGTTTCTGCTGTACACTACCACACTGTACAGTACAACTGTGACGGTGTCTGGCAGATGCATGAGCTACTTCTATGATTTGTTTGCATTTAGGAATGTTTGTAAAGTGAGGCCCTTTTATATCTGTGAAAGTTCACAGCTTGAATATTTGAATATTTGTAAGGCAGGTACTAACTGGGCCATACTGTTCTTATATCAGTAGCTTTGTAATGTAACTTCAAGACTGGGATTTTGATGCCTCCCACATTGCTCTTTTTACCTACGATTGCTTTTGCTACTCTTGTTCTTTTCTGATTCCCTGTAAATTTTAGGACAGTTGATTCCAGCTCTGTGAAGAATGCTGTTGGAATTTTGATTGGCATTATGTTAAATCAGTATATCAATCAGTGTTGAAAGTATGGCCTTTTTTTTTTTTTAAATTTTGGTACTGGGAATTGAACTCAGGGCCTTGTGCTTGCCAGGCAGGTGCTGTGAGTATGGCCATTTTGACTGTATTTCTGATGCTCCCCTCGATTCCCTTTTCCACAGTGCTGTAGTTTTCATTGCAGAGCCTTTTTACATCCTTAGTTTAATTCTTAAGTATTTAATTGTTTTTAGTATTGTCATGAGCAGTAGCTTTTAAAAAGTTCCTTTTTTTAATGGGTTCGTTATTAGTGTAGAGGAATACTATTGATTTTTATGTATTGATTGTGTAACCTGCTCCATTACTGAATTTGGTTATCAATTCTCAGGTAGGTCTTTTTGAGTTTTCTATGCAGAGGATCATGTCATTTACAAATAATGGTAACCTGACTTCTTCCTTTCCTATACATATCCCATTTGTTTCTTTTTCTTGCCCAGTTCCTCTTGCTAATGTTTAGGGTGCTATGTTGAACAAGAATAGTGAAAACGCATGTCCTTATCTTGTTTTGGATTTTAGAAGCAAAGTTTTCAGTTTTTCCCCATTTAATAAGACATTGGCAGCGTTTTATAATAAATGGACTTTATCAGGTTGAGATAACATCATTTTATACCTATTTTATTCAGTCTATTTATCATGAAAGAATGTTAAAGACTTCTTTTTTGAGTCTATTAATAAAATCATGTGATCTTTGTCCTTTCCTCTGTTCGTAACATGGATTATATTTGTTGATTGTGGATGTTGAACCATGACTGGATTTCTGGAATGAAGCCTACTTAGTCATGATGTAAGATCTTTATAATGGATTTAGTTGCCAGTATCTTTTTGAGGATTTTCATCTATACTCATTAAAGAGATTGGTCTACATTTTTTTTTATTGGATCCTTGCCTGATTTGGGTATCAGGGTTAAGTTGGTTTCCAGGAATGACTTGGGGAGTACTCTGTCACTTTTAATTTCATTAACAATCTTGAAGAGTGTTGGTGTTAGAACTTCCCTGAAGTTTTGTAGAATTTATTGATGAACCCAAGTTGGGCCTGGACTTTTCTTAGTTGTTGTTTAATTACTGCATCTATTTCATTGCCTGTTGTTGGATTATTCAGGGTTTTTAAATCTTTTTGGCTCACTTTTGGTAATTCATATGCATGTAGGAATCTATTCATTTCTTCTAAATTCTCCAGTTTACTGGCATACAGGTTTGTGCAGTAATTGTTAATAATCTTTTTGATTTTGGCACTGTCTACTGTGATTTCAACTTTTTTATTCCTAACTATACTAACTTGGGTCTTTTTGTCTCCTTTTTTGTTTAGATCCACTAACAGTTTGTCTATTTTGTTTATTCTTTCGAAGGAGCCATTCTTAAATTCAATAATATTTTGTATTTTTTTTTGGTCATGATTTCATTAATTTCTGCTCTTGCCTTTATAATTTCCTTCCTTGTTCTTGGTTTGGATTGGATTGTTCTTGTTTTTCCAGGACGTTTGAGATGCATCATCAGGTTATTTTTTGAGCTCATTCTGTTTTTGTGGTGTGGGCATTCAGAGCTATAAAATTCCCCTCTAGTACTGCTTTCATCATGTCCCGTAAGTTCTGGTATCTTGTACTGACATTATCATTAGTTCTAGAAAGTGTCTTATTTCTTCCTTAATTTCTTTTGCAATCTGCTGTTTAGTTAAGAGTGTATTGTTTAGTTTCCATGTATTCACATAATTTCTGTTGTCTTTTGTTATTGATTCTAAATTCATTGCTCTGTGATCTGAGATCATACATGGTATGATTTCATTTCTTTTTCATTTCCTTACACTTTCATTAATGACAAATATGTGGTCTATTTTGGAAAAAGTTCCATGTGCTGATGAAAAGAATATGTACTTCTTGTTGGGTAGAATACTCTCTAGATGTCTATTAAGTTCACTTGTTCAAAGAATTTGTTCAAATTTGATATTTCTTTGTTGAGTTTTTTGTAATATTGTCTATTTGTTACAGCAAGATTGAGGTCCCTCATAATAAATGTGTTTATTGTTATCTTGTCTTTTCTGTCTAAGTAATACTTGTTTTAAAATGTTGGGTGCACCAATTTTCAGGACATATATATTAGTAATTGTTATCTCTTCCTATTGGATTGTTCTCTTTACCAATAAATAGTGACCTTCTCTTCCACTTTGGCTTAAAGTTTTGGCTTAAAGTCCACTCTGTCTGAATACAGGTTATCTATATATGCTGTCTTCAGATTTCTGGTGCATGAAAAATTGTTTTCCATTCTTTGATTATATTTTTGACCTGTGAATTTTTTTTAGTTAAATATACAGCATCCCATTGAATTTTCTTGCCAGTGTGTATTTTTTACTGGGGAATTGAGACCATTCACATTGAGAGTTATTACTAAGAGTAATTGACATTTCTTTCATTGCTTTATTTTCCTGTTGAGCATTTCCTGTCTTTCCTTTATACTTAACTGCTAACCCTACCTGGTATATTAATTCTATTACTCCTTTTGCTATTGTTAGTTTCATTATCCCTTTCTAGGGTAGCCTTGAGAATTTTTGGAATGCTGCCTTGGAAGTCGTGAATTTCTTTAGGTGCTCCTTATCATGAAAACACAGTAAGTCTCTAGTTTATGAATATTTGAGTTGTGAACTTTCACAGACACAAAGATACTTTACATTATGAACACACATAGATACAAGGAAATTGTGGAAGTAGTTTAGGTGTCTGCTGGGCATTGTCACAGCTGTGCTGCTGTGTGCTTACTGCATTGTGCATTAGTGTACAGTATTACAGTGCTGAATCAGAGCCCAGGGTGTTCAGAAGCAAGAAGAAAAGCAGTGGTGATGTGATGGGGATTGCTAGGAAGTGCAAAGCAATATTCACACATTTTATATTTGTGTCAAAGGTGTATAAGTTTCACTTTGTTGGACTTACAAACAAACCCAGCTTAGGAATATTCTCCCAGAATGGAAATCATTTGTAAGTTGGAGACTCACTGTATCTTATTTCTTCATCAATTTTAAAGGGTAATTTTGCAGGACTTCTCAGCCTGGGTTAGAGATTGTTTTCTTTTAAGATTTGTGTTGAGAAGGCTGCTGTAATTCTAACTAATTTTCCTTATTAAGTAATTTCATACTTTTATCTAACCACTTTTAAGATTCTGATCTTGTGTTGTACATCTGGAATTTTGATTATGATGTGCCCTGTGTGTTTTTTTTTCTTTTTCTGAATGTGGCTGTCTGCAGTTCTATACACCTTATTTATCTGTATGCTGAATTCTTTCCCCTTATTTGGAAAGTTTTCTGCTATTATTCTTTTACTTTATGGAAAAAAAGATAAAACAAAATTTCAAAAGACAATGACAGATGAGTAATACTAATTAATACATTATATGTTGTTATCTTTAAAGTAGTAACTCAGGGTGTAAGATATGGGCATAAAATTGCTCTAATCATTATTAGCACAAACCTTCCTTTTTAATGAACTAAGAGGCACTAATAGTGTAACTGACTTGTATGTTTTCCTTTTTCCTGCTGTCCTTTCCCATTGTAAACATTGTATTGCCGCTCTGGTATGAGAAACTGAAAGAGTAAATAAGGTCTAAAATGTGCAATAGATAATGTGGAATGGGAAAAAATTGTCTGCTATTATTTTAGCAGACATATTTTTATGCCATTTGTGCTATCTTTTGATTTTTCATAAATTCCAGTTAATCTTAGGTTAGTCTTCTTTGTGTCATCTGGGAGTGTCTGGATCCATTTCGCAGACTTTCTTTGTGCGTTTCTCACTAACTGGCCACCAGCAGCAGCATTTCGTCCTCATTCTGACACTCTGTCCTCACACCTCAGTCGCCCATTTCTTTGGTAGAATTTTTACTCTCCTAGATTTCTGTTCGGACCCTTCTTATGGATTTTATGTATTTCTATGCTAATCATGTATATTTTGCACTGTTTTGCTCAGCTCTTTTGCCTTTTTATTAGTGTCTTTGATAGTCTCACTGATCATTTTGTTTATTTGGCCCAAGATCTTGTTACTTGCTTATTCTGTGAGTTTGCCAAATGACTTATTGTTCTATTTTGTTATCTCCCTGGATACCACTTCAGTGAATTCAGGTGTGTGGTTTTTGACTTTTTCTGCTTCAGTGCTTCCTGGATCAGTTTTGGGGGAGTTGAGAGTTTTGGCGGGCTTTTGTTGACTTGTCTTCTCATTATTCTATAGTTTTTGTTTTTGTTTTATATTAAGGCTTATGGGTTGATCAGAAAATGTGTACTTTTCAGTGTTGCTGGGAAGGACTAAATATCAACCTTTGCCTCTCTCCTAGGATTCGACCAACTCCATTTAGTTGAGATGGGAAGTTGCAACATATTTAGCCCAGTACCCAATTCTCACCATATTGTTAATGATCCCAAAACAATTCAGATATTGGCTTTCATTGGATATTTGCATGTTTTCTTTTGACACACTGATAATGGTAGAAAAACCAAATGTAAAATTGATTTGAGTAATTCAGAACATGAATAAACAACAAAATGAATTTCAACTAAAACAGCTTAAAGGCAAACATGCTCCTGGCAGTCATCTGACCATATGCTTCTATAAGTTTGATAATAATTATAAAATGTCAATAGATTCTATAAGTTAAAACAAAGGCAAAAATATTTCTTAGTCTACTATGCTTCGTAGTCTTTTCCCTCTCTTTTGTATTGTTCTGGAGACATCTGTTGAGAATGTGAACATATTTTAGTAAAACAGACATTCATAAAATTAGACACCAAATGCACCTACTGTATTAGATATTTTCCCATTGCTAAACACAGTACCTGATATACACAATTTAGAAGAGAGATCTGTTTAAGCTTACGGTTTTAGAGGGTTCAGTTCATGTTTGACTGGCTCCAAGACAGAAATACTTGGTGGAAGGGAACAGCAGAGGAAAGTTGCTCACCCCATAGTGGCCAAGAGACAGAGAAAGAAGGGAGAATCTGTGAACAAGAGTACACTCGTCCAGTGAACCACCTCCTTGGATCACAACCTACCTGTTAACATCACATTCAACTATTAACCCATCAATGGATTAATCCACTGATTAGTAAATGCATCAATGACTATAGTGTCTGCATGACCCAATCATAATACAAAACTCAGTCTTTTGAATACATGACAATTTGTAGATACATTTTAAATCTAAATTGTAACACCTTCCAAAATAACAACCTGGATTGCATTAATGGCACATTCTAATAGCTCTCATTCTAACTTTCACTAAATAGCTTTGACTATGAGAATCCAAAACAAAATCAAAACGTTTTTCTTAAATTTTGTACTTCTGGATCATCTTTCTTTACATCTTATGTCAGCCATTAGATTTGTAGACACTTCAGTTTTACCATGTCCATATTATTTTTAAAAGTTCACGACTCTGTCAGAAGGCTTGTTCATTAGTGGTTGGCAATTAAGTATATTTTCAATATTTTTTCTTTGTTTTAAAATTAATGTTACTTAACTTTATCAAGAATGATATATTATAAAGGCACAGTCAGATATCAATGAAAGTGACTAAAAATAGTTAATTATAAATGGAAATCAATCTCCACATGAATTAATAAGCTGTAAGAATTTGATCTTTCTTTTTTTGGCTACACATTATACACATTAATGGCTAATGTTTCTTAATACCTGATTTGTCAAGATAGGTCAAATAAAAAAAATCCCTTGGGATCTTCACCAGCCTTGTTTTAATGTGATTTTGGACAGATGTGTTTTAAATGTGGTTTTCTCTTCTTTATATTTGAGAGCTAGCTTAATAACTCAATGTCTGAACAGCAGATAACTCAGTTCATGTCTGATTGTTTTTTATTGCTTTCATTGGTGATATTTGGGGGCATATGAAAAGTATCCCTAAAGGTTTTTTAAATAAGGGTAATGGGATTTTTTCTCTGAGAATTAAATTATAAAATCAATTGATAGTAGATCAGAGAAGAGAGATACAGTCACTTGGAAAAAAGAGTAGATTTACTGGCAAGGCCAGAACAAAACTTGACTGAATACGTAAATAAATCTAAAGCAAAAAAGCAACTAAAGGAGAAAAGACTCAGCAATAAAGCTAGAAAGTAATTGACTCAGAGAAACAAATATTGGTCATGCTCATTCTAAATAAAAAAGAACATATTGGTGAATGGCTTTATTGTGGACATCAACCTTTCAGGGCATTATCTGAATTATATAACTCACTTTGGTTGTGACTTTCATTAAAGGTTGACTTTCTTTTTTTTTTTTATTAAAAAAACATAGAAAAGGAAAAAAAATCAAAAGAGACAAACAACAACAAACCCAAAACAATAACAAATATAGGCTTTCAAAACAAGATGATAGGAGTTTATCAACATATTATTATCTCCAAGAGAGTTGCTTAGATTATCAGATATAGACATGCAAAATTGATTTGATCATGAGTATTGACCATTCTTTTACTAGGACTAATAGAATTGGTAGTATAGTCATCATCTTTGCTATCTTATGTATATATATATATACAAAATTATGTTTTTTCCTTTTCCCTTCCTTCTTTCCTCCTTTCCACTGTTCCAATTACATTTCCCCATTGGGCAGTTTTTTACCCTTATACAATATTTATTGTAGATTTTGGATCTTACTTGCTCTTTAAGTTTCTTACACTAGGGAGGCTTCTAATGGTAATCTATCTTTGGGAAAGGAGAGTTGGCTATGCTGATGTGAGTGTCTAAGGAGGTGAGAAGACATACTTTTTATTGATAAATGTACACACTAATATTCTGATTTTATATGTCATTCTTTGTTAGCTGAATCAAATTCACCCCAGAAAGGTAGATTGACACTCGGTGTTCTGACTTTCAGATTTTTAAGCATATGTGTCTGATGACTACAATACTCTCTTCATGATTTTGTGACTGTAAATACAACTCTTAGACCTTTGAGATTGTGCATTATGTGTGTGTGTGTGTGTGTTTGTGAGATAAAGAGAGAGACAGAGGGGTAGAGACAGAAAGAAAGAGAAGGAGAGACAGACAAACAGACAGACAGAGATACAGTCAATATGGCATTTTCTTCTCTCTTACTGGGAATCAGTGTAACAGTTTCCTTTGAAATCTCTCCACATAAAAAGCACAGTGGAACTTTTATGGTTTTGACTTAGAAAACATTGTTCAGAACTTGACCTAACCTCTGTGTTCTGTTGTACCTTTGCCATAATCAATTCTTTTATCTAGATGATAAGATCAATGATTAATTATATATCATAGAAATGAGTTGGGCTACAACAGACTACTATAATAGTTTTCATTTTCACTTCAAAATACTTTCTGTATGTGTGTAGCACAGCAGTCAATAAACGTAAAGAGCCTCCACGTATAAAAGCTGTTAGAATAACAGCCTTTCTCTTTGGATTAGTATTTCAGAGTTTATAAAGCCATTTTAAGTGACTTCTCTCTTGATCCTTTCCATAACTATGTGAAGCATGGAAGGCAAATATTATTTTCAATTTGTAGAATAGGACATTGAGGTTCAGAGAATTAATAAACTAGGCAAGATCTATTGCCGTGAAATTTGGCTAGGAACTGACAGACGGTACAGACACACCTCCAAACATGAATCGAGTGCCCTTCTGATTATGTTATGCTACCTTGCATAGAGAATTAAAGATATTTTTTAAAAAGTTTCACAGCTGAAGATTTAATACAGCTTGTTTGTACAAAAAATATCTATCTTGACTGGGCATGGTGTCTCATGCCTGCAATCCCAGCACTCGGGAAGCTGAGGCAGGAGGGTTGTTGTGAGTTCAAGGCCAGCCTGCGTTACATAGTGAGATCCTGCCTGTCTGTCTGTCTGTCTCTGTCTCTCAATGTTAAACTGTGGTAAGAAGGAAAAGATGGTTTGTGGTTAGTCAATTCATGAAACTTTTATCAGGTACTTGCCTTGTATCAGGCACTGAGCTAGGTCAGGAAGTATAAAGGGCTTTGAGGGTGGTGGGGTGCTTGGTATTACAGTCACTGTGCATGTAATCAAATGGATAAGTACCTAAGTGTGATTCTGACAATGGACAAGGGCTTAGAGAACTTTCTCAGGGAGTGACATTTAGGCTGAGGCCTTTTGGACCTTAAATCAGTAGAATACAGGAGGGAGAAGAAGAAGTCTCTTTACCTAGAAACTATATTGGGTTTAATTTAATCATCCTAAGGAAAAACAAAGAAAACTGAATTCTTACCCCAAGTTTTATCCACATCCAGATTCTAGTGGGAGGGAGATGAAGTGTGTGTGTGTGTGTGTGTGTGTGTGTGTGTGTGTGTGGTGGTGGGGATGAGATGCAGCTTTAAATGAGCTAATCTTCGATGATAATTAATTACCATGGCTTCTCAGTTCTCATTACCATAGTTTAGCAGAAACTTTGAATGAGAAAAAGCCCCACAGGATTGAGGGATGTCTAATAGGATATTGTGTCTCATGAAACAATTAGTTAGAGGTCCAAACTTAATTGTCATAATAAGCCACTTAATCATTCACAGCAGACAAGAGGAGCCACGAAAGATCACAACTCTAGAGCTTGCGGTTTTAAGTTTTCAAAAGCTCATTAGCAAAGTGGGAGTCAGAAAGCGGGGTGTTAAATTACTTTATCCAAAGGTCTCAGTTATTGTTAATTTAAATTTGTCGAGTTGCTGTTTATTAATCCTTCTCAGTGGCATGAAGAAGATTTTGAAGGAGTCCCCATACAGAGATAATAATAGGCATCATCATGACAAAACAGAATCAAACAGAAACTAATTTGAAAATCAACTTTGGACAATGAGAGCCTGACTAGCTGTCATTATATGTAAAATAAATAAAACCTGGGCCTTGATTAAATGGAAGCTTGGGGAATCAGTTGTTTTGGGATCAGTTATTAAAAAAACCTCAATTTTTGTTCTTAAATTATCTTTTTACGCTTGTATATTCTTCTTACTGGAACTATATGTGCTTGCATTTGAAAAATTAGAACCATTTTTCAAAAAGATTCATGAAACAGTAATACATACTGATCAAGGTAAAGGAATTCAACAACCTTGTACTGATTACATTTTAATGTGTTTCCTTTAGGTCTTTTAAGAATATACACATACAATTAAACACATGGAAAAAATTGACACAGTACTGGATATTAATATTTCAGATAATGTTTTGTTAGTTATATTGCAACCATTTTCAAATAAAATTAAATATTTTTAAATAACCTTTCATTTTTATTTCTGCATACTATTTTAACATGTCAGATATTATTTATTCATTGATTTTATGGTGCATATCTTATGCATTTACAACTAGTGTTTGAGTGAATACCCTTGCTCATGAATCTGATATTTAATGGATTAATACAAAAGAAAATTACTGAGGACAGAGTATTAATGTAGAAAATGTATTTGTATTACAAAATTTTGTGTTTGTATGACTTAGTTGTTTGTTGCACCAACTTTTACAAAACTTATGTTCCTTTGCTTTTAATTGTAATAGCACTCAATGAAGGCTTTCATTTCACTGCATCTGATAAAAGTTGAAAATTTTTCATTAAATCCATAAGTATGGTGGACTAAATTGGTATGTTTTCAAGCCTCTTTCCTAAAATCTTTAATCTTGCAGAAAACTGTATGTAAAAGAAAATTAACCTGAACAGTACTGGTGTGAAAGAATGGAAGGCATCAGTTTACAAGACATTTTTAGAAATTTCTTAAAATAAGAAGGCAGACTGCGCTGAGATGTCAAAGAAACAAGAAGAGAAAAACTCAGCCCCAAAACAATTGGGAAAACAAAGCGGAAGTCATTCCAGGGCTGTTTCTACCTCTGAGCCAACATATACAAAGGCAAGTGCTACATATGGAGCCCTTGTCAACTGCAACATTGCTGGTCTGTTTGCAGTCCCATTTCCTCAGACCTTCTCTTTAGGAATAAAGCATTTCTGGCAAGAGCTGCTGGAGGGAATGCTTAAGCCTGAGTGAGAGGCGGAAACATGGGAATATCTCAGCAGGGAAACGGTTTTCATTTCTCTCTCTGTGTTGTCTAAATAAAGGTCTCTTTGTTTTGGGAACCAGAGGTGTCGGTTTGCAGTTTATCTGTCTGCTTTCCCCAAGCCTCCGAATAAGCATGCTATGCTCTCCCCATTAAGGATGATGTTAGCTGTAGACACGCACTTTTTTGTATGGTTTTATCAACGTGAATAAGTTTCCTGCTGTTTTTAATTCCTTGAATGTTTTTAATATGATAGCTTGTAATTTTATCAATTTTCATCTGTTGAAATCATTATATTATTTATCTCTATTCTGTTAATATTGTGAATTACATTCTTTTTTTAATGTTACACTAACTGCATTCCTGGAAGAATCTCTACTTGGTTATTCATTTGTGTATTTTGATGAATTTGTTCGCTAGTATTTCTTAAGGATTTCTGCATCTATGTTTAAAGTGCACATTAGTCAATATCGAATTTGGCATTTTGAGACAAAAATTATTTTACGTTAAAATTTACTCTAAGAGCGACTTCCAAGTACACTATACAGTATAATTAACCATATTCTCCATGACGTATGAAAGACTTTTTGAGTCTATTTCGCTTATATAAATGAAACTTTGTGTTCTTTATCACATACATACACACATATACGTGAAATATACACATGTGTGTTCTCTACTTTTTGAAACAAAAATACACTCTTTCTTTTAATAGAAATATATTCTTTCTTTTTTTAGTGCTTGACTCTCTTGCCTTGTGGAGAGCTAGTGCTAGAGCTAAAGGTCAAGTTGGAGATGGAGAAGTAGACAGAGATGGAGGGAGGAGAGGAGAGGGGAAGAAGAAGAAGAAGAAGAAGAAGAAGAAGAAGAAGAAGAAGAAGAAGAAGAAGAAGAAGAAGAAAGAAGGAGAAGAAAGAAGGAGAAGAGGAAGAAGAAGAGAGAGGGGAGCTCTAGACAATCATGTGGTGTCATCTTATTCTTGGACTTTTGAGCTACCAGAATTTTTAGCAGTAAACTCATAGTGTTTATAATTTACTCAGTCTAAGTTATTTCATAGCAGCATCACTTGTGAACTAAGATATAAAAATTGCTTCTCTCCTGTGAGCACTACTGTAACGCATATCTAAAAAGAAAAGAAGTGGCTTCGGACCTGGCAATAGCAAAGGCTGGAAGTATATGCTAGGAAAACCCTCCATTTCTGTGACTAGAACATGAAGGGTTATTCTGGTGAAGAATTACAACAAAAGAGCTGTAGACTAAGCCTCAGTCATTCTAGAGATGACCTAAGTGGTCATGACCAGGCTTTTGGTAGAAATATAGACAGTAAAGGTCATTCTGCCATCTGCAGTGGTCACACATTGTCAGTTCCCCTGAACATTGCACTAACAGTGATCAGGTCTTGAGAATGTAGCCCTCATGAACAGGATTCATGCACTTATAAAAGAGGCTTGAGGGAGCTTTTCCCCTCTTCCTCTGTGTTAGGGCACAGCTGGAAAATACTTTCAAGGAGGAGCGAAGCCTCAACAGACACTGAATCTGGTGATAACTTGGTGTCGTATTTCCCAGCCTCCAGAACTGGGAACAGTAAACTCCTATTGCTTATAAATTATCTATTCCAAGATACTTTTCTTATCACATCCTAAAGGACTGCAATAGTAACTTTTGCTGATTTTTTGTGCAAAGAACTAACTTTTAGATTGTTATTTTTCCCACTGCCTATTTTCTATTTCAGTTATTTCTGCTTTTATCTTTAGTAATTGCTTTGGATGCATTTTGCTCTTTATAGTTTCTCAAATTGGAGCCACACGACACTGACTTAGACACCATTGTTCTAAAGTGAGTATTCAAATTTATAAATTGCCTTCCACACAATGTATAGCTACATCTCATAAATTTTGACTTGCTATATTTTTTTGGTCGTTGGCACTTTTTATTGAAGCATGACACTTGATGACAATCTGGCAGTCATATTTATGTCAGCTCAGAAAGGAAGAGTGGAAAACACAAATACAGAAACAATAAGATTCAGAAAAAATAGTAGTCTTATATGGGATAGATGATCCTGCAGTTGTACAATGAACAGTGGTTCTTTATCTATGGAAACTGCCCCTGTGTATAATCTAATTGTTAACCCTTTTTTTTTCTTTTTTCTTTTTTTTCTTTTGTGCTGGAGATAGAACTCATGACCTCACACTTGCCAGGGAGGTGCTATGCCACTGAGCTATATTCTTGGCAAACATTTCTTTGTTCATTTATCTCTGTATGCTTTTAATTATTTAACTTTCCTGAGATTTGTTTTCTGTTTCAGCCTATAGTCCATCTCTGTGAATACACTATATGCACTTAATGAATATACCAGGTACTTTTGAAAAGAATATGAATTCTGCAGTTGATGAATTCTGGAGTGTATAGTTACTTTCTCATTGTTGGGACAAATACAGTGAAACCTCAGTTCACAAATTTAATTAATTCCACAGCTCTGGAGAAGATGACAGCATTCATGTTTGTGTGGGGAAGATGCCCTGGTCGTATTTGTCATCAGATGTGAATTCTCGAATGGAAGCAAAATTTTGTCAGATGGTTCTGTTTGCAAACCCAATTCTTTGCAAACAGAAGCGTTTGTGAACTGAGGTATTACTGTACCAGATACTCTCAAGGAAAAGGAGAAAAGGTTTCTTTTGGCTCCCGGTTTGTACAGGTTTCAATCCATTGTTGTCTGGCTCCAATGCAGGACAGCATGATGGGAGTAGGGACGGAGAAGGAGACAGAATAAGAAGCGGAGTGAGAGATCTTGGGAGAAAGGAAGATAGACCCTTCTGGGCCACCTCTTCCAACTAGGTTTCATTCTCCAAGCCACATTTAGCTATAAACTCATCAGTGGGCTAACACACTGATAAGCATCATGTCCTCATGATTCAATCACTTCCCCAAATTCCCATCTATCCGCGCATGATACTTTAGGGAAACATCTAGATATAAATCGTAACATAGTGTTATTAATAAGATGTACCTACACATATCAGTAAAAATCAGGTAGTTGATAACATTCAGATCAGCTATGTCTTTACTTATACTGTTGTCTACTTATCTATCAATTGGTGGGAGAGTGGTTAATATATTATGAGTGTAGACTTTGACATTTTTACCTTGATTTTTTAAAATTTGATTTTTTATGTTTGAGCCTCTGTAGCAATGTGTAAACACATTTATAGGATATCTTTCTGATAGATTGCCTTCATCTTCCCCCCAGAAGTGTCTTTATTTGGGTAACTGATTGAAGGAATCTGGTCTGTAACCAGGTTGGAATTCACAACATGCTGTTCACATTTTAAAGATACACCTCTGTGTATGGAAATTTGCAAACAGATATAAATATATATGACTTTCAAAGTGCATGTATCCCCTTCTTTCTGGAGGAAAAAGAATCCATCCAACAAAGCAACTCCTTCAAAATCATTTTAAGACAAAGGATACAAATATCTAGAAATCAAAAAAGGGTTCACCTGACCTGCTGTGTTATGGCAGAGAACATTACTGAATGAAAGCAATGACAGCAGCTTGACTTCAGTTGAAACTGGACTATGTATAATTGGATTTCCCACAAAACAGGCATTGATTTCTAGAAGGAAAAGTCAGTGTTTACTGAAGTTATTTTTTTGAGTCAATATGACCTATTAACATTTTCACTAATATAAAGTAACACAGTGCAGGACTCTTCAGTAACTTCAGCTGGATTCATGTGCAGAGATGCCAGAGAAAACAGCTATACCCATCCTCCTGGTTTATGCCAGGGGACCAGCCCTTCTTTCCATACTGTAAATACTTAGCCTTTTCCAGGATACCTACTACTTAACCTGCTCTTCAGATTGATTAGAAAACTCTTCTTAAAAAGCAGGGGAACAAAATGCATCAGGTAATCCAGGCTGTTCTTCAGCCTCCTGTCTCACCTCCCCCACTGGAGGGATGATAAGAGGGGTGCTGGTGGTGGGTCGAAGTCTGGAGAAGAATGAGGCAGGAATATGTGAGTGGGGGGCAGACACGAGGGTGGAGTGTGAAGAGGAGTTGAGAGTGGGGAGTACCCAGGAGTAGGGAGGTGTTATTGTTTAGCTCTAAAATGTCCCTGCTAAGTCACATGTGTTCAGACTTGGCTTTTGAAAAATGACTGGATCACGAGAGCAGTACATTAACCATTGAATTAATCCAGTTAATAGTTGAATGTTCTATTAATAGGTAGGGTGATGTTGGTCACTGTGGGCGTGATCTGGAAGGGTATTTTCTTGTCACTGGTACTTTTCTCTTTTTGCTTCCTGGCTACCACAGGTTGAGCATGTTTGCCTCCACCATGTTCCTCTGCTACACTGTTTCTTCCTTGGAGCCAACGAACCACAGACTGAAACTGTGAGCCAAAATAAAACTCTTTTCCTTGAAGTTGTGGATGTTAAATATTTTTTCCCAGTGACAAGAAAGTGACTAAGACAGGTCTTGATAACAGAGAAGTGGGTTTGCTGCTGTGACTTACCTAACTATGTTGTTTAGAAGCCTTCAGAAGTGCTTTTGAGAGGAGTTTAGATAATCTTGGAGGTGTAGGTGAGAGAAGCCCTGGAATGTTGTGAACCAAGCTTCCCAGCTGATTCTGATTGGCGCTTTGAAGACCAGAATGCAGTTAGAAATGCAGACAGTAAAGACTGGGCTAAGATTTCAGCTGTGAGCAAAGATTCTATTGGCCTTTGGACTACAGGCCATGTGTGTTAAACTCTGAAAGAAAATGCGTTTACCTTTGACTGATGTCCCAAGATTTTATGGATGAGTGAGGTATGGGTGGTGGGTTAAATAATCTGACAAAGGAAATTTTAAAGCAGCTGAATGTTAGGCTGTGGCACAGGCACTGCTCGAGGTCTCTTGCCAGATCTACGATGAAAATTAGGAGCAAAAGTCTGAGCTGAATAGTCTGAAAACCTTGAAGTTTCATCAGAAAGGAAGCACCTGTAAAGCTGGAGCAAAGGAGATCATGGTTGCTGAAAAAGTTTCTCATTAAAAGTAAGCCAAATACTTGGCATTAGGATAACAGGAAAATGGGCTGAGTGCACCTCAGGAATCCACAACCCCCCACCATTCCTGTGCTCAGGAGTGTAAGTTTATAAAGATTTCATTTAAGAAGAGCGCTCCTGAACCTCCTGCTCAAGAAAGGTCACATAGGGAATTGATTCTTCAGGATTCATTTCACAGTGCTCTGCCAACCAGGCCTCTGTAGTCACAGCTCAAGGGAACTCAGCACTTTTCACATGGGTGGCAAGCCTTGGTGTCATCCGTATGATGCTGGTTTCATCGTTGTACAAATGAAAAAGTTAAGAGATCAATGAGGCTTCATCTCAGAATTTGAAGAAAGGCCTGTAAGGTTTTGCAGTGTGCCTCTTAAAGAGCAATTCATGAACCTGTGCGAATGGAACTGAAGTTGCCCAAGCTCTTTGGAACTCACGTTTTGCCACAACCTGCTGTGGGTGCTGGACCTGCAGGATGCAATATTTGCCCTGTTGGGTTTAGGTTTTGGCTTTGTCCCTTTTCTTTCTGTCTGCCCTATTATCCCCTTTTTGAGTAGAAATGTTTACCTTGTATCATTGTATGTTGGAGATGTTTAACTTTCTTCTTGATTTTGCAAGGTCTCACAGCTAAGAATTTGCCTTAAGTCTCAGAGACTTTAGGCTTACACCTTTCAGCGATCCTGGAACTGCTGAGACTTTAACAACCCTTAGAGATAGACTAAATGGAATTTCCTTAATGTGATGGATATTCATGTTTTCAGGGCCAGGAACAAAATGTTATATTTCAGATCTATAATAGCTCCAGAAATCTTAGATGCTTGCAAAGTAATTGGATTATGCAGGTGCTACACTCATCAGTGGATTCACTCACTAATGAGTTCAGTAACTGAATGTACTGTTAGGAAGTGGGCATGCAGTCAACTGGAAGTATGACCTGGAAGGGAGTAACCTTGTCCTAGTTCCTCCTCTTCTCTTTCTGCTTCCTGGCTCCTACAGGTTAAGCACCTTTTCCTCTACCACATACCATATGTCATCCTTTTTCAGCCTTAGAGCCAGCTGACCAGAGACTGAAACTGCCAGCCCTAACACAACTCTTCTCCTTTAAGTTGCAGGTGTTAGGTATTTTGTCCCAGCAATAAGAAAGTAAAAAATAGGATATGAAGGGGGATGAATTCTCAGCAAAATAAAAATATCCTGAGTATTATAAGTTTGGATGGATCCATATCTAAATTTATTTTGATGAATTGTATTTTCCCTACTAGTATGTCCCTACCAGAATAATAAAAAGTTGCTTTCTGGTTCATCTTTCTAATTTCGGTTAACCAAAATTTGACTTAAGTGAATCTGTAGGATTTGGGTCAAATATCTCTCCAACTGGCAAAAAATGTGAACACAAAAGAAGTCTTCTGATTACCCAAACGGAGGCTCAGAGAAGTAACAGCTTGTTCAGCTTCCAACAGCCAGCTGGTTGGTGTGTCTGTGACTCAGATTCTTGTGACATTCCCTCTAAACTTTTCTGGCCTGAGGCCACTTATTATACCCACTATGTTTTTAAAAAATTTTCTGTCCTAGTTCTGTATAAATATTTCTGTTCTCATTTTTCTCTTGGCTAGGGATGCTTCCTTTGCATATCTTCCTATGAAATTCACATGTTCCATGATTTATTCCACCTTCTTCATGAAGTCTTTACTTATGTTCCATGAAGAAATATTTTGCTGTTCTTGCATGATAAGGTATCTCTCATAGTATGGTTCCTTTTTTTTATAATTTTTACTCTTCAATTATTATTATTGCTGTTGTTGTTGCCATTTTGTTGGCTTTGTTGGCTTCATTCAAAATGAGATTTAGACATATTGAGACATCCTGGGTGGGGTAGCACGTATCTGTAATTCCAGCACTGTGGGAAGCTGAGGCAGGAAGGTTTTAAGTTTGTTTGCAGCCTGCATAACTGAGAGACTTAGTGAGATCCTGTCTCAAACTAAAAAATATAAAGCGCTGCAGAAATAGTTCATTGTGAAGGTCCTTATTTCAACTAATACCACAATATCACAGGAGGAAATAAAAAGAAAGTAAAAGTAAAAAGAAAAAAGAAGAAAAAGAGAAATATTAGTACTTGTCAGATGATCTTCCATGACCAATGAAAGATATTCAGGAGAAATTATTTTAAGAGGCACTTATGACACTAAGGGTGAGGTAGTTAAACAAACAACAGACAAACAAACAAACAAAAACAAAAATGTAATTATAGCTTTTTTCTCTATGATGTTGCTTTGTCCTCAGGAGTCCATGGATTGGGGAAATAGTGTCCACATCCATTGTAAATTACAGTTAAGCACATCACATTGCAAGATTTTGGTATCATCTTTTATTCCCTATATTTAGCATGATATCTGTTGATAAATAAAGAGAAGGGAAAAGAGATAAAGAAGAAAGAGAATGAAGGTAGAGCAATGAGGACTAAGTATGACCATTCATTCCTGAATTAGGCTAGTTTGCTAGTTGCTTGCTAGGTTTATTGGTCCATCTGTTCAGGTGGTTGCCTTTGAATCTTGATATTTCTCACAATATCATTGAACTTTATTTTCAATGGTAAACATGAAAATAAAAAAGGTCCAGAAATCAGTGCCTTCCTGTGTGAAAGTATTTCCTTTTAAGATTATGGACAACTAGGGAGAGGTACCACATGTTGTGACAGTTAATCCTTGTTGTCAACTTGATTGGCTTGAGAGACATAAAGAGATTAATAAAGCACATTTCTGGGTGTGCCTGGGGGTCATGGAGGCATGACTTTAAGAATTAATCAGGTCTCTGGTGCTTCCCTTTCTGGAAGTCTTTCTGTCTCTTCTTCATGAATTCCTTAAGTTGAGCAGTTTTCCCCTGCCAGGCCCTTCTGTTATAGTGTTTCATGGTACTGGACAACTAGGCAGAGGTTGGAAAGAAATGAGAGGAGTTAAGAAGAGAGACAAAGACAAATTATCTGCTACAGCATTTTTCCTGGGAAGAGCTACATACATTAATACAAAAGCAAAGATCTTCTTTTTTCTGTTTCTCAATACTACATGAGCTTAGCTACTATCTTCTGCAACTCTATTGAATCCTTTTGTACTAAAATACTGCTACAGTGTGAGTTAACAGCCTTTTAACACCTAGGCTTAGAGCAGAAGCAATAGTTTTAGCATGATTTTAATGTTGCAAAATTTTTTTGAATAGAGAGGAAAGTTATACATTTGAGAGGTGAGGAGAGTTTGCACAGAGCTAGCACCCACCTGACTTATGGTATTTTTCTTTTTAGCATATGTAATTCATACAAGCTATCTTTTCTTGATGGGTCTTGTATAGACCAGTCTTCATTCTAACTGTTCGGCCTTACTTGTATGTCTGTTCTCTATAAGTCTCTAAAACCACATGGACTGCCTCATATGACTGCAAGAGAGGCAACAGTTCGTGTAGAGTACATAAAAATATAAGTTTGAAAAGCATCTGAAAACCAAGCCATCAAGTTATTTGGAGAATGATCTATGAGATGCTTTCCATTAAGTGGAAAAATGTTATATCATGTAAAGGAGTTGTGTTTTATTGTTTAGGTAACAGGGCATTAAATGAGTTTTTATATCCTAAACAGTACAGTGTCTTAGTTTTTTTACCTTTAGTTATGTAAATGACATTGCTGGTAGCATACCCATCTCTTCTAGTCCATGCTAGGTCATAAAATTCATGATAGGCACTGGAAAATTTATAGAATCTATAATTTTGACCAAAACACACGTGGTCTCAAATTGAAAAGGACAGTTAATATCAAAGCAAAATGACAGATGTCCCTCAACCTGTAGTCTTGTGCTCAAATAATGGTAGATTCAAAGCCAGGTCAGCATTTTCCAGGATCCAATATTTCATCCAGGCTCTGTCAACACAGCTTGATCTATATCTTCAGTGGAAAGGTGGAGACGAACAGGTGAGGAACTTGAAGGATTTGTCACTGAGACCAAGCTTGGAGTGCTCCTTGGCAGTATGATGAATGCCACAGGCTGGGCTCTTTGTGTTTTCCAAACAGCCATTGTGAGAGTGTTTAATGATATAGGAGACTCCTCATTGTTCACTTTCAGCCTCTGTACCTTTTCCTGAGCAATGTAAATGTTCTGCAGTGCCAAATGATGTGGCCAGCAAAGGGGAATTAGGGACACAGGGGAAGAGGAAAGTCACATTCAGTTCAACTTACCTCTTTCCAAAATGAGTATAGACATTCACACCCATGGGTAACAGGAATGATAGAATACGCTTAGTATTTGGATTCAGCTAAGTTTCAGTCCCAACTTTACCACTCACTAGATATAAAGCCTTCATCAAGTTTGCTTCTTCTTGCAAGTTTCATCATTCTCCTGAAGATGGGAATCATCAAGTCTACTTCATAGAATTGTATGAGCATGAGTGTACATGCTAATGCCTGATACAGAGTAGGGAAATCTTGATAAAGGTTTGAAGAGAAAAAGCACACATAAATGTAAATCGGTGTATTGGTACAGTTAAATGCCATGAAGTCTGCTGATTCTGCTCCACTCATGTTATGGGTGTATCACTCTGATAGGATGAAAGCCAATATGAGTCTATTCTCAGCATTTTATTAATAACAAACAGCCAACCACAGAAATTTCATATATATATATATATATATATATATATATATATATATATATGGAGAGAGAGACAGACATATTTTTCTTCACTGTTAAGTAGATATGTATTAATTAGCTCTGTAGTAGGAAGATGTAAGTTAATGACCTTTGCTTTCTTTGGAAAGCATTACTAAGCTGCTGCATTGGCGTCATGGTTTGTGTCTGGATGTCCCTCCAAAGCCTCCTGCAATCATAGAGAGGTGCTTTCAGAGGTGGCTTGAACTAGTTTGTTATTGATTCATTGTCTAGTGGTGGAATTATGGGTGTGGGTGCTACACCCACCCTAGAGTAGCCTATATACAAAATAAGGGACAGAAAGAATCCCATTTTTCTCTTGCTGCTTTTGCTGTCTTGTGGCTGCCATGAACTGTTGCTCCTCTGCCATGCCATTCTGACTTGGAGTCTGCTGATTATGGGCTAAAACCTCCACAAACTGTGAGCTAAGTAAATATTTCCCTTTTCAACTTCATGTGCCAGGTATTCTGTCTCAACAACAAGAAAAGCATAACTAACACAATTGGGTAGGCTTTGCCATTCTCTTGGCATTCTTACTTAACTTTTATTTTATTTCATGCTATTTTAAAGATAATAAAGCCCAATGAAACAAAACAATAAATCCAATCAAAACAAAGCAGTGAAATTGGTACAGAATTTCAAAGCAGGATAATAGGAAAACAACAATGGCTACCATAGTATATCTCGTTATCTTCACAGTAGTTGCCCATTCCATCAGATATAGCAAAATCAAACAAACAAAAACAAAACAAAACTAAGCAAGATAAAACCAATCAAAACAGAATATTGAATAAAGCAGAACAATTAATTGGAACAAAGCAAAACAGTGAGAACAATATTGGATTTCAAAAACAAGATAGAAGGGAATCCCCCATATTTGCTATATTGCATACTGTTATCCTCCCTATAGATATTCAGACCACTGGCCCCAGGCCTACAAAGTCAACCAAACAATACAAGCATTCAGTTGCTTTTTGTACCTCAGTTGTTATCAACACAGCCTGTCCTCCGAACCAGCTGGTTGCTTGGTTGCTTACAGGGGAGTGGGGAGGAAGGAATTTGTGATTCTCAGCCCACATGTTGGTAGGCTCACAGGAGATGCTATGTGACTTTTCTCTTCCTGGGCCCCGCATAGTGTGTGCAGCTTACCAGAAAGGCTGGCTAGTTGGCTTGTTGGTTGACTCCTCTCAGTCCCAGCATGGCTGATTCTCAGGAGGCACTATCTGACTTTTCTCTTCCTGGACCCCGCATGGCTTGCCTCTTACTTAACTTTTAAAGTAATAAGGTATGACAATGACATTTTAAAACTGTAATTATTTTAACAATCTTCAGGTCCATTTTGTGACTAAAATATTCCTTGATGTATATTTTGCAATATTACACATCTTGTTTTTTTCCACACATTTCTTTTTTTGAGAACTTAATTGGGCATGTTTGAGGGCATGTTTCTGAGATTCTAATCAGTATTAAAGGATTAAGTGTTCATCTGTAGGATGCTCAGGTTCTGAGGATGACAGACTTCGCAAACATGCTGGGCCATGCAGGGGTCTTCTCATCCAGGAGTTACTGGATGGCAAGAATCACAGTCTTTATCTGAATGGAAAACACTCTCTACAACCCTGAAACAAGTTAACTATAATACTGTAATGGATAAAGGAGAAAAACAGGAGGAGGAGACAAATATGGAGACAAATATAGAGTCAATGATGTGCAAATACACACACACACACACACACACACACACACATTGTAGAAGTGAAAAAGAACAAAAGACAAACCCAGACAAATACTAGGGAATATAAACAAGAACTCATGTTTGTAGTACACATTTGGTATACTAAGTACTCCTCATAGAACACTATTTTCACTGTTTTTATTTTCATGTTGTATTTAAAGGAAAATTTGGTTTAGAAATCTTCAAGCACACATACTTCAAGGACCACCTCATAGGCAGACACTGAGCATTGGGTGTTCTGGAAAACATAATTGTATGTGCAAATGGGGTATCACTTCCTGGTAGGCAGTAGTGGGTGGGGAAACCTGAGGGGTGATGTGGAAGGATCTCTCTTCTGAGAAGTTAAGGCTATCTGAAGTTTTCCCCACATTCTTCTTGTGATATGGTTGTGTGGATGAGGTGATTGCAGGTATGAAGTTGCTGGGTAGCGAGGCGGGAGACTACAAGAAAGAATGCCTCAAGGACTTTCCTTTAGTATCACACTCCTCAAAAGTACAAGATGGAAGAAGCAGTAGAAATTTATGTTCTGGTTTGGACAGTGGCCACAAGGAGCCACAGATGTGTGAAGTAAAATCAGAACAATGTTGTGTCTATTCTGACTTTACCCTGCATTACCAGTTTCTCTTTTTATGCTCGATCACCCTCATCCCCCTGGTAGAAGTTTTCATCTTAATCCCACATCTCCTTCCAGGCATGGTAGCAGTGCCAGCTCCTTGTCATGAGAAGGTGTTTGCAGCTTCTGTCTTCCTATCTTTTAGACTCACTGTTTTCAAATTTTAGTTCCTAACCACCAAAATTCTGTCAAGGATGTTCACTTTTAAATGCAATTCTAGGTTTTCTAATTTATTTGACTTCTCAGTGGCATTTTCCAATAATCCCTACACTTTATTCATATGACTTAAAGGGCACCAGAATAGTTATTTTTGTGCTTAAATAACTGGCCCATCTTTCTCTGCATCTTTTACTATTTTTTTCATTAGTGTGATGGAGGTTCAAATATCAGACTTCTTTTCTTTAATTGGACTCATTCCTTACACGATCTCATCCAGTTTTGTGACATTAAATACCACCAAGATGGAAACAATGCCCCATTTTTATCTCCACTTCAGACTTCTCCCTTAAAGCTAATGGAATCTCAAGTATCATATGCCCAAAGCCAAACTCCTCATCATTGGTCCAAATCTGCAATTTCAGAGTTTTGCCATCTGAACCAATATCAGCATAAGAGTTTTGTTTGGGGAAAAATGAGGATTGGAGGTAGAAAACTAGTTAAATTCAACTCCTGCCTTTACCTCACAGAATGATCTTTTAAAACTGCAGCATATTATAACTTTGCAAAAATTACGTCAAGAACTGTCTGCCCCATTGGAGTGAAAATCAAGGAGCTCACAATGTCCAGCAGGCTGCATTTATGCAAAGGGAGATGTAATACGAGGTCCACTTTTGTTTCTGAACCTCGTTGCCGTTGCCGGACAGGGAGTAGTGCCCTTTGCCTGACTTCATTTATGAGGGAAATTTGCATTTTAAATGGTCATCTTCTATAGATAACACTGCCATATGTTGGTTAATTCTTGATGTGGATTATCTTACGTAGCTCAGGTAGCTTAGAATAAATCTTCATTCTGTTTTCTAAATACATTAGAAGGATTAATTTGGTCTAGATGCTTAGATGCCTGATTTCCTGGCAAATCTTATGAGAAACCAAGTTGAAGTTTGTATCTGAAGGTAGAGGCATTGGAAGTGACAGTTTTGAGCTCTTGCCTCAGTTACAAGCAACCGGAGAAAACAGTTGAGTTCATCTACACCTCTGACACCAGTCAGTTTGATGACACTTTGATTATGTGTTGCTTCCCTGGAATAGTGAGAAAATATGAAAATCTGTAAATATTTTGCTTAGGAAGATACTTTTATTGCAAAAGCAGGTCAAATTCCTTAAAGTATTCATTTATATTGAAAATCATTTGTTTAATAAATTACTTAAACCAGCTGGGTGTGGTGGTACATGCTTGTAATCCCAGTTCTCGGGAAGCTGAAGCAGAAAGATTGCCATGAGTTTGAGCCTGATCTTGGCTACATGATGAGGTCAAATTCAGTCTGAGGTACACAGCAAGACCCTATCTCAAAAACAAAACAAAACAAAACAAAACAAAACAAAACAAAACAAAATTACATCAGCCAGGGATGTAGCTCAGCAGCAAAGCACCTGCCTGGCAAGCAGAAAGTCCTGAGTTTGAATCCTGGTACCAAAAGAATTACTTCAGTTTATAATTTTTTCCCTCTGTATTATAGGAAATGAAAGCACTGAAAGAACTAGGAAGTTCTCTCAGAATGCATTATGATAATATGTATATACATATATAATTTCATATATGTACTTATACTTTATTTTTATATGTGTTATACATATAAAATTACACCTTATTTGTTGTGTGTGTTTGTGCATAAGTAGAAGAAGTTGCTAAAGCAGGGCTTTTCCCTTCCTTTCAACTAAATTCCAATGCAAAATGCAAAACTCCAAACGTGACTTTGCATTGACAACTGTCAATTGTAGTAGCAGATTTACACTAATAGAATGACAAAATGTATCTGCTATGTCAATCAAATATGTTATCCTTTTCTAAATAATATAGAAAGAAGTGAGTGCCATCAGCAAAGTCCTCAGAATGCTTTATGGAGGTGTCAGCTTTCAGATGTTCCATCAAAACCTCAGAAGCACTCCCTAAGCCAGTCTTCCATCCATCCAAACGAGGCTGGATCACATCTACTGTTCACATCCAAAGTGGACTGGATGTGTGCTAGGAGGAACCACCTTGCCCTAGCTTGTGTCTCTAACTCATGAATCTCAGTGTTATATGATGATATGCAATGTGACCTCTGAGTAAAATGGAACGGAACACTCAGATATGAACAGAGTTTTTATTCATCTTCCTTGCCCTCCGAAGTGTACCTGGGGAGCCTGTCCAGGTAAGCACCCAAACCTAAAGTCGGAGAACAGGAGCAGGGTTTGGTGACCTAGAGCTCTCAGTAATTTGTGCTTACAGAACACACACCTGCCAGTAAGTTTGTTCTCCAACCCACCATAGAGGCTACGCTAAGGTTCATTCTTCTCTTCCCCATCTTGATGGCTTATCCTTGAGTTTCAGTAATCATTTTCTTCAAGAATTTGGATTTTTTTTGTGGGGCTGATTTTTAGTCTTGTGCCTTAATAGGATTATACAATATTGAACATTTTTATTTTTTACCTTTGTCTTTTCACCATCAAAGGAAATTTATCCAGCTAAGTCAGGTCATGAGGTGTTGGCACAGGGAACAGGACTGAGGCAGTCCTGTTAACACAACCAGAGATAAACCAAAATTAAACACCACAATGAAGACAACATTTAAGATAAAATAATCTACAACTATTCCAGTAGTCTTGAAAACATTACTTAAATATGTCATTAGCTGCCTGTTGGCAGGTAAAGGATTAGCAATTTAAAATTAGATGATGAATATAGAACTGCTCCTTCCCTCAAAAAATAACTTCTTGGGCAAATATCTAGTGCATGACAGAGTACTCCCATATAAATTTGAAACCTAACATTCTAACAAAAATTCATATCCTATAGCATCAACTGAAAATGGTCTTGCTGATGTGACCTAGATAGTTTTAGTTTTAGATGCGGCTGGTGGTCTGTACTCTTCAGTGAAGCATCTCAGTGGGGGCAGTAATAGCACTGATTTCTAGGGCAGTCTTCAAGCATGAGTGTCTGCTTGGATGCCCCACATCATCCCTATCTCTGTGCATTCCCCGACTTGCTGATGTGGTTCTTGGGCTCATCTTTCTGCCAAAGCAATTTCCTTTCATTTTTCAATCTCTGAATAGCTGATGGGTTGGCTGTTCATTATCCATATCAAATAGCTCCGTGAATTTTTTTGTACTCCTCCACTGGAGCGAATCAAGTTATAAGGCATGTGGAGAAAGGTAACAGAAAAATGAGACCAGTTGGCTTCACAACTCTTCCTTGGTATGAATTTCATCTTAGTCACTCGACATGAGTACTAAATGGGTCAAAGGCTGTTAATATTTGAAAAGATTCCCAGTCATTTCTATATCCCCTGATACTTTTTATATTCTGAAAATTAACTGAAGGATAGTATATATTCACGTTTTCTCTTCTTTACAATGGCAATTTTTGTAGCACTGCTTCAAGGTAAAATGAAAAAGCAGCTATATTTATTAGACTTCAGAGTTTTGCTTGTGCATAATGTATGATTGTGATCAGTTGATTAAGTTCTCTGAGTCTCAGGCAGGGTTTCTCATCTATAAAATATAAAATACCATGTTATCTGTGCCCCAAGTTTATAAAATCAGTGGATATTCTAATCTTTTACTATGTAAGGTAGCTCTGAGAATGAAGTAATGAACAAAAGTGATAAAGGGCCTGACTTCAAGGTGTTTAGACCCTGGTAAGGGGATACACGATGTAAAAAGCAATAATTTAATTTTGATTTATGCCATTCTTTTAGAGCTTTGATAGTTGTCTTCATTTTTATTCTGTTTTAAAATAATATGCTAGCCTCATTTTCTTTGCAGTAATGTTTTTCTTAGTGTGTGTTCATTATCTGCTGGAGCATTATTTGGGTTATTTTCACAATATTCTTATATGGGATCTGATTATAATTTTATTATTTATTTGTTTCACGAGTTCAAATGAGGTAGAATTTTCTGAATTGTTAGGAGGAGGTTTCTGACTGAGAGGCATAGATGGGCTAAATGTGTCTTTTTTTTTTTTTTTTGTCTCACATTGTTCAAGAACCTTTTTCTCACTCTCTTCCTGTGTTTCTTTTTCGCTCTTTTCCTTTCTCCCTCCCTTCTTTCCTTCCTTCCCTTTTTCATCCACCTACTCATTGTCTGTCTGTCGCTATCATCCATTTCAGGCACTTCCACATGTCTCACAGCTTCGCCTGGTTGAATTCGGATAGGTTTCCTGACTGTACAGAGTTCTACCAGCCTTGCACTTCGAGGTGGTGGTCTCACTGGAAAATGTATCACTCTGCTGTGTTCTCTGTTCTACTGATACCTGTGCTAGACAGTGTCTGGACTTTAACCGCCCCTTGAAATTCCATGTTCCTTTCTTCCCCAGAGTGATTCTGGTCCTGTTAGTTTTACTTCAGAGTGGATCTTTCTTTCTAAGAGGCAGCACATATTTTCCCAGTCCAACAGTGATTTGCCAGTTTGCCACTTTTGCAGTGTTCTGATGTTCTGCAGCCCTGCAGTTGTTTGTACACTGAGCTCCAATCTGGAGACTATGAGAACCTCTTTACATTTTACTGGTCGCCTGCAGTACATGAACACACAGATCCATTCAGTGATCATATGGTCCTCACTGGAAGAGGGTGAGCTTCATGACCACTGCATTCTGCGGTGCATGAGCCCCTTCCGGCTTTCTTTATCAGTAAGGCTCTACAACTCAGGGTGTACTAAAAGCTCCACCATGACTGGGATTTTGACCTCTCCTGAATAATCAAGATGTTTATTTATAGTCTAGTGTCACTGATGATGTCCTTTTTCATTTTTTCACATTTCTTCAAGTATTTTAATTGTTATTTGATTTGTAGGATTTGAGAAGACTATAAAAGTTTACTATACTCTTTTCATTGTCTCCTGAAGTCTATCTCTGGATTTCTTCTACAGAATCTTCCTTACATATTCCCACCCCCAACCCCAGAAACTGACACCTTAATTTTGTTTCCAGTGATCTGAAATTTCATGATTGTGCACCTTTAGCAGAATATATTTTCAGACTTTTACTGGGGTTTTGTAGGCTCTCTCAAACTGGAACTCATGTCTTTGGTATTGTTAAATGTCATCAATTTAATTGTCTTTTTCTCTCTTTTTTTTCTGATCTTTCTTACTGGAACACCTGTATTGGTAAACTGGGACAAAATACTCAAATCTTTCAATTTAAAGGAGGAGAGGTTTATTTGGCTCGCAGTTTCAATGGTTTTATTCTGTGGCTGGCTGGTTCCACTCTTGGGAATCTGAGGCGAGGCAGAGCATCACGGGGGAAGGGGATGGTGGGGCAGAACTGCTCACTCCATGGCAGCCTGGAAGCAGCAGGGACGGAGGGCCAGTGACAGACACACCCTCCGCCACCACGCTCCCAGTGGCCATCTCCTCCTCCCGGTACACTCACCTATGAACTCCACTGGATTGATCCACTGATAAGTGCAGTCCTTCCACCATGATCCAATCCCCTCCAGGAATCTCTTAATACAGTCAGGTGAAGAATTACAATGAATTGGCACAATGTGTATTATTTATATATTGAATCTACTTGAGGTCTTCTACTACATTTTACTTCACTTTCCTATCCTCCATTTCCTTATCTTTTTGGTATAGTTTCAGAAAGTTTTTCTCAATTCCTTCCACCAAACTATCCACCAAGTTCTGTTGTGTACTTTCCATTTTGTGAATTCTGAGAGCTCTAACTTGCTTTCTTAATGTTCTTTATATATAACATCCTGTGCTGGTTTACAATGGAGTGACATTTCTTTGAGCATATTAATGGTGGTTAGGATTGATTGTTATTGATTTTCTTTTAAAATAGTTTATTATTTTTTGTTAATAAAATTGATTCTTTCCTGTCTTTTAATTTACAGGTTTTGAAATTTGTTTTTGATAATTGTTGGCTGCTGACTCAAATGTAAAACTGTAGCAGTATAAAGCTGATTAGAAGCTCTGAGAGTGAGCTTATCAATTTTGTAGTTCTTGTGAGATATTTACTTTGGGAATGCTCAGTGTTTGCATCTTAAATCCTTTCTCTTGAGTTGTTCAGATTTTTTTTTCATTTATTTGCCTGGATTATAATTCTGGTAGCAGAGAGAAATGATAGAGTGAGAAGCTCTATATTCAACACATCAACTAAAAAAATTTCCTCTGTATGTGTAATCTTCCAAGGTAGATGTTTGCTAACTACCTAAAAAATACAAAGAGCAGATAAAACACGATGATGTGCTACTTTCTACACACTTACTAGGATGTCTATAATGAAAAAGACATAAAATACACTTTAGTGAGGATGTAGATAGATTGGAAATCTCATACATATTGGTGGGATGTAAAATAAGGGACACACTCTGAGAATCCCTTAAAAGGATAAACACGGAATTACCATAAATCTTAGTATTTTACTCCTATATATTCATGAGAAGTGACAACATCTTGCACAACAGCATGTATCCAAATGGTCATAGAAGCATTATTGATAATAGCCAAGAAGTGAAAAAAAAAACCAACTCCCAAATGTCCAAACATACAATTGAAAGATACATAAGTAAAATGTGATATATACATACACTGAAATATGACTGCACTGTAAAAAGGAAATAAAGTATTCCTACATGTTACAACATGGATGAATCTTCAAGATATTGCAGAGTGGACAATATTGGTTATAGAAAAGTATATATTGCATTAATCAATTGATATAAGATGCCCCAATTAGATAGATCTGTAGAGATATTCTAAAACTGGAGGAATGGGAAATGGAAGAGGATAGTTAATGCTTATGAAATTTCCTTTTGGAGTAATGAGCATGTTCTAAAATTGATTGTGATGATATTTATGTAACAATGAGTAATCACCTATTGAATTATGCACTTTAAATGGGTGAATTGTATGCAGTGTGATTTGTAGCTTGAGAAAACTGTAAGAAAAGTATAACCATAGTTTTCTGCTGGTGGGAGAGAGAAGTAGTAACTCAGAGACTGTGGTAGACAGGAATATGTGGATCATATTTCTTTTGAAGCAGATTTTCAACTCATTTTTATGTTTTTACTATCACATTCAATTCATTTCCAAAAATGCCTCATTCTACCCGTTGCTCAGGTTTTAAAAAATGTATGTTTAAATTAAATTGCTTCTTGAACGTTTTATGCTATTGATTTAAGATTCAGTTTCTTAGTGCTTTACGTTAATCAGTTTTCTCTTTGCCTTTTGGCCTCTAAAACATTTTTGTTTCTTTCCAGTTTCTGTTTGTTTTAGCAGGTTTACATCTTTAAAAACTCTCCACTGAAGTTTTAATCAAGTTTTAAGGTACAAACAATGCATGCGTTTACTCAGCAACCTTTATTGAGAAGTCAATAGGCCACATTTGTTTGCATTTTGAAATTCACATTAAAAGGAATTTTGGTTGTGTAAGTCCAAACTGCTTTTATATCTGTAGAGACTATAGTGCTTTTGCAGGTTTAATGGGTGACACTGGTAGTTCATACGTAAAGCAATCAAGAAAGATTATTTGAATTCTTAAAGCCCCCATACTTCTTTTTTATTCCGACATTGGCTCAACAATTGAATTAAATTGAATATATTTCAACAAGGGTGTTGGTTAAGAGTTAACATAGTTTATAAATTATTAGCTAATTTGCTGAAAAGAAACACTTAAAATTGCCTTTTTAATTAGCTTGGAAAATCCTAGCAAGTTGCATTACTGCACATGTTAATAAGTTTAAATGTTGAGTAATTAACTTTTGATTTTTATTAAGAAGTACTCTTTTCTGTTGGTTAGCACTAAAATTCCTGTTTCTTAGTTATATGCATTACAATCTCTATCTGACATGTACCACATTGTCTTTAATGTTTTTTATATCTATTTATCTATCTATCTATCTATCTATCTATCTATCTATATATATATGATGTGATTGGTTGGTCAGTTTTTTGAGACAGGGTCTTGCTGTGTAGTTCATGCTGGCCTTGAACTCACTATCCTGGGCTGGCCTCAAACTCTGAATGATCCTCTTCCCTCAGCCTCCTGAGCACTAGGATTACAGGTGTGTGTCATCATACCGGACTCCATTTATATTTTTAAGTATGGTATATATCATCTTTTTTTCTTTTGAGACAGGGTCTCACTACATAGTTGAGACTTGCCTTAAACTTGCTCTGTACCCCAGGCTGGCTTTGAACTCATGGCAAGCCTCCTGCCTCAGCCTCCTGAATCCTGGAATTATAGATGTGTGCCACCACGCTCATTTTAAATTACTTTTGTTTTTGTTTATGTCTTTTTGAGACATGGTTTCTCTATGCAGTTCAGCTGATCTTGAACTCACTTTGTGACTCAGGATGACCTCAAACTCACAGTAATCCTCCTGTCTCAGCCTCCCTCCCTAGTGCTGAGATTACAGGTGTGGATGACACCCAGTCTGAAGAGAATTTTTAGAACTTTATTTTGCACTTCTTAGGTTGAGAAGTTTTTTGGCCTTCATTTATAAATGTGAGTTTGATTTATTTTACTTATGAGTATGGTCTCAAGTTGTCTCCATTTACCTATAAAAGCCTCAAGATTATCCTTCTTTACAGTTCAGTAATATTTCATTGTATAGAAGTACCACATCTTTTTATTCATTCTGCAGTTGATGGACATTTTGGTTGATTCAAAGATTTAGCTATTACAAATTGTGCTGCTATAAACATGGGTACACATATATTGCTGTGGCATGACATTTTCAATTTTTCTGGGAAAATATCCAGAAGGGGAATAGCTGGATTAAACTGGACTTCCAATCCTAGTTTTTTGAGGAATTTCCACACTGATTTCCACAGTGGTTGCACCAGTCTACATTCCCACCAGCAGTGGATAAGTGTTCCTTTTTCCCCACAATTCTGCCAACATTTGGTATCAGTTGATTTCTTGATGGCACCTATTCCTTCTGGAGTGAGATGGAATCTAAGTGTTGTTTTAATTTGCACTTCTTGAATGACCAGTGATGCCAAGCATGTCTTCATGTATTTATTCGCCATTTGAATTTCTTCCTCTGAGAAGTGCGTGTTCAACTCAGATGCCCATTTTTGGATTGGATCTTTGAATTTGGGGGGCCTGATATTTTTCAATTCTTTGTATGTTCTAGATTTAAGTCTTTTGTCTGAGGGAGAGCTAGCTAAAACTCTTTCCCATTCTGTGGGCTTTCTTTTCCCTCTGTTGGTGATTTCTTTTGAAGTACAAAATCTTTTTAATAAAATGGGATCCTGGTTGTTGATTCTTTGAAGTACTTCCCATGCAGTTGGCATTTTGTTCATGAACTCTTTGCCTATTCCTATGACTTCAAGATTTCTGCCTACCTTGTCTTCCAGTAGATTAAATGTCTCTGTTTTTAATATTTAGATCTTTGATTCATTTTGACTTTAGTTTAGCGTATGGTGACAAACATGGGTCTAGTTTCAGTCTTCAGCATGTGGAAAACCAATTTTTCCAGCACCATTTTTTAAAGAGACTATCTTTCTTCCAGTGGACATGATTAGCCCCTTTGTCAAATATAAGGTGGCTAAGTGTCTTTGTAATTGTGTATGCCTCTTCTAATCTGTTCCATTGATCCTCAGATCTATTTTGTTGCCAGTACCATGTTGATTTTATCACTGTAGCTTTGTAGTATAGTTTCAAGTCAGGAATTGTGTTACCTCCCGCCTTGCTTTTGTTGCCCAGGATTGCCTTTGCTCTTCTAGGTCTCTTCTGTTTCCAAATGAATTTCAGGAATGTCTCCTCTAGATCTGGTAGGCATGTTAATGGGATTTTGATTGGAATTGCATTAAACATGTATAACAATTTTGGGAATATGGTCATTTTCACAATGTTGGTTCTTTCTAACCAAGAACAAGGGATATCTTTCAATTTTCTGATATACTCTTCAATCTCCTTTTTTAGAATACTATAATTTTCAACATATAGGTCTTTCACATCCTTTGATAGGTTGATTCTTAAGTATTTCATCGTTTTGGATACTATTGTAAGAGGTATCATTTCCATAATTTCTCTCTCAGTGAGTTTGTTGTTTGTGTACAGGAATGCTATTGAATTTTGAGTGTTGACTTTGTATCCAGCTACATTGCTGAATTTGTTTATTAACTCTAGTTAGTAGTCTTTCAATAGAGTTTTTGGGATTTTCTATGTGGAGTATCATGTCATCTGCAAATAGTGATAACTTAGCTTCTTCCTTTTCTATCATTATCCCTTTCATTTCTCTCTCTTGTCTAATTGTTCTGGCTAACGTTTCCAGAACTATATTGAATAGGTGTGATGACACTGGACATCCTTGTCTTATTCCTGATTTTAGAGTGAAAGCTTTCAGTTTTTGTCCATTTAGTGTAATGTTGGCTGTTGGTTTGTCATAGACAGCTTTTATCAGATTGAGGTAGATACTGTCTATTCCAAATTTCTGTAGGGTTTTTATCATGAACAAGTGTTGGACTTTATCAAAAGCTTTTTCTGCATCTATTGAGATGATCATGTGATTTTTGTCTTTAGCTTTGTTGATGTGATGTATTACATTTATTGATTTGTCTATGTTAAACCATGAATTGGCCATTTTAGAATACAAGATCCAACAGAGACTTTTGTAATGGTTGAAATTCTCAATTTACTAGAAAGTATCTATTATGTAATGAGAAAAAACAATTTGAATGAATTCAATTTGAGGGAAATATGTGGCATAAAAAATTATGTAACCTCTCATAGTTTTTAGAATTGACCGCAAAAGTAGTTTTGTTAAGTTTAGAAAAGATAAAACATAACTGAAAAATGATGAAGTCAAGGACAAATTATCATTTGTATGTGCTATAGAGGGGATGAATTAATGATTCCTTTTATATTTACTGTAAGAATAAAGCCTTTCTTTAGAAATACTTTTATGTACTTACAACAAAAAATGGAAATTTCTTCCATGTAACACAAGATCACTATTTAGAATTCACTATCATTTATCATTGAGAAAAATGCTTCTTCAGAATCCCTAGAAATGGGTTCTAAAAAGTTGAGCAGATGGTGTAGTAACCACCTTTTTCAGTTACTTACGGTTGTCTCTGTATGGTTCTTGGTATACTTGATGTCGTCTCATGGAAAAAATATTGTCCTAGGTGAACCAGGAGCTGCCGTGGGGATCAGGAGAAGACTACTTAGCAAAAGGACAAAGCACACCTCCCATGACCCAGCCAGAGCGTGGGCTGGGAAGCCAGAAGAGCACCCTCCCCACACACACCCTGTAAGCAACTGGTTGATTCAGAGGACTCAGAGTAAGGTAGCAACTGAGGTGAAAGGAATAGCTTGATCCTTAGGTTGTTTGATTGGCTTTGCAGGCCTGGATCTGGAGCTCTGGGCATCTATTTGGAGGAAGGCGGTGTACACTGTGGCAACTGTGCGGGTCTTCCTTCTGCCTTGTTTTTGAAATCCAATGTTTTGTTTCATTTTACTGTTTTGTTTTATTCCTGTTTCTGGTAACCCGAACAACTATTTTGAAGATAACACTGTGCAGGAGAACAAGCATTGTTAAATCGCTATCATCTCATTTTGAAAACCTCTATAGCTATTGTTGTTGCTTGTTGTTGTTGTTGCTATCCTTTTGCTTTTGTCGTTTTTGAGGCTTGTTTGCATCTTGATTTTTCTGTTTTTTCTTTCTTTTCTTTAAAATAAAGAAAAGTGTACAACAGATACTGTGGCTTGTGAAGAAACTGTTCAAGGGAAGGGACAAACTGTGATGGGGGGAGGAAGAATGGGTAAAGGGAAAAATATACATACATACAAGATAGTTAAGGTAGTTATAGAGCTAGCCTCTGTTATGTCGTGCTACAGTGATATATGTGCACACAAGTTCATAGCAGTACAGTTTGTAATGGATAAATCTTAGAAACAACCCAAATGCTCATCAACTGGAGTGGATAAAAAAGATGTGGTATTTTTATACAATGGAACATTACTCAGCTATAACGAAGGATAATCTTGAGGGTATTATAGGTAAATGGAGGCAATTTGAAACCATACTCATAAGTGAAATAAATCAAACTCATATTTGTAAATATTGTATTGTCTCCCTAGTATAAAAAAAAGCAGAAAAAGTAATGAGATCCCAAATGTACAATAGACATTGTGATAATGAAAGGTAAAGAAAGTGCTCAAAAGGAAAGAACAACTGGAATATGGGAAAAGAGAAAAGGACGAAGGGAAAAGATTATACATATATAGGCATACATATATATATGTATGTGTATATATATATATATATATATATATATATATACAAGATAGATATCTATAATACTAATCTCTGTTATTTCATCCAAAAGAAGAGTTTGTGTTTTCATTATTTGATTGTTTGATCTTTTATTTCTTGCCTAAATCTTGTAACCTGAACAACTATTCCTAAGATAACAATATGCAATATATTAATTAGTTTTAATTTCCTATTTTTTTAAATTCTGGATTATTTCTATCCTTTTTTCTGTTTTGCTTTTTAAAATTAAAAAAATTGTCCTAAGCAAATGAATCCACACCCTCAAATATGAGTGTGTGTGTGTGTGTGTGTGTGTGTGTGTGTATGTGTGTGTGTTATACTAGAAATCAAACCCAGGGCCTTTACACTGAGCTATATCCTCTATATTTGTTTACTTTTTGTTTTAAGAGATATCACTGAGTTGCTACATTGACTAAGCTGAGCTTTAACTTGCCCTCCTCTTCCCTTAGCCTCCCAGAAATCTGGGATTACAGATGTGTCCCGTCACATCCAGCTTCTGAAGCATGACTTTCGTATAGTAAGCTAAGAACAATCAAATCTAATGGTTCTGAATCTCACCTAACCTAGCCTCTCCATGGCATGCATAGAAGTTGCTTCTCCAAGATCAGATACAAGTAGTTAGTGCAGAGCTTTGTGGAGGATGTGTTGCTAGACCTTAGCAATTAAGGTGCCAAGTGGAGCTGCTGTGTTTTCTTCTGTAATACACTTGTTCTCATAAATAATAATTTTGAGTCCAGACCTTTATACAATGTTTGTGATGGTTATAGATGCAAGGTAGAAACTGTATATTGAAAACAGCAAATTGCATCTGTTGAGCCTCCTCATTAAAATCAGAACTCTTCAACATTACTGTTATTATGTATGGCCCATGTACATATGGTACTAATTTATTATTGGTGAAGTGGTCAATTTCACTAATGTAATCTATAATCCTTTTCACTTCTACAAATTTCCATCTGTCTTTCAGATTTTTCTCTACAAATTATGATTGAGAAATTTGAAGTAATGATTGATGTGGAAATTACCAAGTACCTCTCTGATGGGTACAGGATTTTATTTGGTTTTGTAGAAAGAAAGAAGCAAAATAAATGAGAAATACAACTTTTTGAAAAGCTAAGATCAAAACTGAGGATAAATACTGAACTGTGAGGTGATGATTTTATAAATGAAATTTTAGGAATGGGAGATCATGTCAGCACATAAGGGAAAATGTAGAGAAAAATCTAGAGAATGTTAGAAATTTGAACATCTAGTACTGGGTGGGGTAGAAGATAAAACAGGAAGGCATTTCAGGGGTGGACAAGAAATGCATAAAGGGACTTATCAGAAATTGAGCATAGTGAGTTCAGAGCATGCAACTATTAGACCCAGGGAAATGAAAAGTTGACCAAAATAAAATTTCACAAGGACACAATAGATCACACAGAATAACCACGATACGGATGTTTAGATATATTGTCAACGTCATTCCTTGTTTTATTGGTCCCTGGTGATGCCTTTGCGTGCTGTTATAATGAATGAGCTGAACATCTGGCTCTGCTGCTGCTGCACTGACACTGGAGATATTTCTTGGTGATTGCTCTGAGCAGCCACATTCCTTGGTACTTAGCCTATGGTGGGTTGAAAAATGGTCTTCTGGAGATATCCACATTTTAGTGCCCAGAAACTGTGAATGTTGATTTATAGGTAAAGATAGACTTGCAGTTGTGATTAATTACCACGAAATGTGGCAATTATATTGGGTTGTTTGGGTGGTCCCTGTGTGTAGTCACAAGTGTCCCAGTAAGAGGGAGACAGGTTAGATGACAGGCTGGAGAAAGCAATGGGTTGACGCAGGCAGCAACCGAATGATGTGGTCTCTGCCAAGTACTGCCGGCCATCAGAAGCTGCAGGTAGGAGAGAACTGATTTCTGACTAGAGTCTTCAGAAGGAGCCAAGATTTGACATTTTGATTTAGACGTACGATGTAAGGCTCATTTCAATCTTCTGACCTTTAGAATGCTTTTCAGGGATTTTAAGCTGCTGAGTTGTGGTCATTTGTCATGGCAGAAAGAATTCAGTGAATCCATAGGAGCAGCTTCCCAGTTTTCCAAGTATCTAAGATGAGCAGAAACTCTGGATAGCCTGTATTTACGGAACTGGCCACCCAGTATCCTCAGACCAAATATGAAGATTTTATGATCCATAGTCACAGTATTTCAAAGATAAACCTTCTTGAAGTTTTAAAAGTTACAACTCCTGTTGTCTGTGACATTTTAATGCAGTATTATGTTTAGTGGTAGCAGGACTATGACCTAAGCATTACTATGGTTTTCTTTACACAAGCAAAATTTTATCCTTTTGAACAACTTGCAAAATTGGGAGGTTTGTTTGATAAGCTATGTAGCTGATATCATACATTTGTATGGATCTCTTATGTTTTTCCCCCATGGAAATTTGGAGAATATAAATTTGTTAAATTTTTGCCATGACAGAATTAGGATCAAATCTACAGACTTGGAGCTTGAGATTTGTATTTCTCAGAAATTATTCCTTCCCTTCCACATTGATGGATTGCCTAAACAAAATTATGAACCTGGGCACTTTCTTTAGGTGATTTCTTAAATTATTTCCAGGAAGTCTCTTAACCCATTATTTACCTGAGCTTCTAGAACATCCTTCAGACTAGTTTGCTTAATATTTCGGGACATATGTGAATTCTAGTGTGATCTTGGCAAATCTGAATAGTCCCCTTACTATTGCTGGGAATGGTGAACAAATAATAAAAGAATGAAGAGGTTGAGTTGCTAACTTAAAGAAAGACATTAAAATTTAAATACATGTATAGCATGAGTAACTGCTTACTTAAATCAACAGAATTGATAAACAGGCTGAATACAATGAAGGAAAACCAAATTATTGATATGGCTGCTGCAATCACTGTGATGATGATAGAAAACTTATAAAGATCACCATGATGTGGGTGCTGGACTCAGCTGAGAATATGAAGTTGTATATGTGGAGTAGTAAATAGAATTATGAGCAGAGGTAAGAGAGTATCAGACTAATAGTCTTCAGGTTAATAGTCTGCAGTGGTACTGTTGATGGAGATCAGTGAAACAAAGATATGTATAGTGGGATCTTGATCATTAGGTTCTAAATTCAGTGAGCTTAAAAGAATAGAGAGAAATTAAAACTTCTTGGAGAACCAAAAGTGTCTCAAAAGAGGTGAAAAGACCAATTGAGAACGTTGAGGACTGAAGCTATTCGTGAGAAAAAAAAATTAAAGAAAACATAAGGCAAGGATGTCATCAGAGGGGAAATTTGGACTGAGTCATTACTGCTGAGATGTTGGTACTCAAAAGAGAAAAATGGGAGCAGGAAGCATTAGGGAGAGAAAGTTACTTGTAGACAAGACCACAGTAATTGAGAGTGAAGGGCCACTATCCTGAGCAATTATATCAAGTCTGTACGTGGGTGGAGGGACAGAACAGGTTTGTTAAGGCTATGTAGAGACAGTAGTGGGATTCTATCATGTTCAGGGCAGGTTTCCTATTGAAATGAATATAATGCCAAATGTATTTCTCCTAGAAAATTTTCTCTTTGCTACGTTTGTGAAATTATGCTTAAGTATTTAATTTAATTTCTAACATCCTTTATTATTCTCTCCATAAGTAAATTTTCCTGTTATGATTTTATGATTGGGAACTATGATGTAAAGTATCTTTTAATCACATAGGCCTTATTGATGTTATTCATTATAACAATTCGTTGCTGAAATTAAAATGACCCAGTAAAGAGAAAAATGTTAGCTTTGCTTTTTTTCTATAGTAACTATGACTCTGGTCCCTAAACTGTAAGTTGAGATAGAATACACAACTGCATTTTTCTTTTTCTTATAGGAAGGATTTACTGGGTGTGCTCATAAGAGATGCAATTCTGGTGCAAGAGTGTGCCCTGCTGTGATCCAATTCCACAGTCATATTAAATTCAGGTGTCCCTTGAAGAGTTGCAAGTCTTCCCCAGTCACCGTTGTTAAAAGCAGAAAGAACACACATTTGCAGTGCTGACTACTAATATTCCATAAGATTGTAGGTATAAATGCCCATACTTCCCATGCATTGCATCAGTATCTTCTTCTAAGATTCATAATTTTAATATCCATGATCTTTAATAATCTGGTTCCTAACTCATATGAAATCTCCAGAAATACAAAACTACACAAAAAAATGAGCAACAGCTCTCAAATTTATTTTTGTTCCTTCCCTGAGGTTGCTAAGCCCGACAGCTGTAGAAACAAAAAATGACTATGTCAATTAATGTTAGCATTAAATTAATTATATGTTACTATCAATACTTTAATAGTGAATGTTTTTACTAAGTCAAAAAAATTCCAAAACAATATTTTTCTAGTGCTGAGATTGATTGTTATTATATTTTGATTTTTCTTCTTTTTTGTTTCAGATCTCTTTTGTATTAGTGCATATTGGTCTACAGATTAATGAGTTTCATGTTGGAAGATTTATACATGCACTTTTTTAGAAAAAATAGAAGTAGCTCAGTGCCCAGTGAATATATGAAAAATTATTCAGTTGCTAAAGTGAATGTTTTATACTATATTTCTTTTTCCACACTTTTTGGAAACTACAGGAAAGTGCTACTCAATTTATTTGTTTTTTGAGATGTTTCTACTATAAATTATTGCACAAATTTTGGCTTATTAAAATATCCAAATATCTATTCTAAGGTCCCAGATTCATTGCTAAATTATAAATATATCCAGGTGTTTCTTATACTATTTATTTATTTATTTTTTTTGTGGCACCGGGGATCGAATTCACAACCTCATGCCTGCCAGGCAGGCACTTAAACCACTGAGCCAAACTCCCGGCCCTAGTTTTTTGAGACAGGGTCGCACTATGTAGCTCAGGCTGACCTTGTGCTCATGTTGTAGCCCAAGCCGGCCTCGAACTCACAACGCTCCACCTACCTCAGCCTCCAGAGTGCTGGGATTAAAGGCATGCACCACCACACCCAGCTGTTTTTTATACTTTAGAACATTAAGTTTCTGCACATTATTTCTCTATCAATCCACATTGGGAGGCTAATAGTTATGTAAAATCTTAGAAAAAGTGATTATACTTTATATAAGCATCTACAAAAATAAAGTATGTATTTTTATTTGTTTCTAAATGTTTTGCTAGATACTGTAAATATCAAGCCCCCTTCATTTGAAACCTTGAAAATCACTTTATTTTATATAAACCAGGAAGTTTTTCCACATGGATTAGCTACTTATGAATTGAATATGGAGTCTTAAATTTATATGGATTTAGCTAAGTTAATAGATACCAAAAAGCTCTTTTGACTTCTAGTTCTAAATTTGTGGTTATATTGATGGAAGAGAATCTACTGACTTGGTACAGGTAGCCCTAAATAACTCACAGATTCCCATGTTGTTGTCCCAGTCGTTCAGTGTGACCGTGTTTGGAGATCTGGCCGTCAATAGGCTATTAACACTCAATGGGTACTAGTAGGATTGGTGTCCTAATACAAAGAGGAGGCTCCACTTTTCTCTGTCTCTACAGCTGCTCTGATAAAAAGGCTATCTGAGGACTGTAACCCAAAAATGAGCCTTCACCAGAGACTGAGCCCTTCTGGGCCTTGATCTGGGGTTTCCAGCCTCCAAAATGGTGCACAAATAAAAGTCTGTTTTTCAAGTCACTGAGCCTGAGATATGCTACTATGGAAGCCCAAGCAGACTGACATATGCAGTGGTCCCAAAGACAAAACTGGTGATTTGCATTGTGTACTCCACATGAACTGAAGTGAAATTGACACTGCAATGATCTTCCAATTTGGAATTCTTTCAGAAACTTAAATTATTGATTTAAATACAAATTTTATTTTATTTATTTTGTTTGTTCTATTTTATTTTTTGTTTTTTATTTTTTTGGTACTGGGAATTGAACTCATGACCTCGTGCTTGCCAAGTAGGTGCTATACCACTGGCCCTTAAATACAAATTTTAATATCTGATTTACACTTAAATGGTGCATTTCAATAAAATGTTACTACAGTCATTGAAACAATGTACATTTCTTTTAATAATCCAGGTCCACAGGGATAACACTTGCACAGCATGAGAGTCAGAGTGAGAGTGGATGCCGGACCACTGGCCACAGAGGAGTGCTGCCTTGTGAAGCGCATCTGTTGGGTGACAGGTCTGCCTGCACACATCAGTATGTTTTTATCCATGAATGACCGTAAATACGATCGATGCTGTGAGTCTACTGGAGAACTTCTTTGAAATTTTTGTAATTTATCACTCCGCATAAATGATTTGTGTGAAAACGGAATCATTTATAAAATGCAGTGCAGGATTGGAGTCATGACCGACACGAGTTTGTGATGATTAGGTATTTGTAAGAGATCGATTTTATCCTTTTTGTGATGAATGCTGACTCTCAGTCTCAGATTGTTGACTTCCTCTGCTATCTTTTAGTTTTCAGAGCTTTCTTTCTCATATTATTTCTTGCTTCTGGAACAGGGAATAATTACTTTTCCAGACTTCATTTTCGACTTTTATTAATTGTAGTCATGTGTATTTTAAGAAAATTTCCATACTCACATGATATTCTGTTAGAAGAAACTTAGAAGTCATCCTATCTCACTTCCTACACCCCACCGCGCTATGCTGGAATTCTGTTGCTGATGGGAAAGTCAGACCTGGAAAAGCTGTCAGACTCCCCTGTGCAAATTCCACCTCTCCCCAAGCACTTATTTTAAAGACAGATAATCTCCCCCTTTTCCATATATTACTTTTAGGAAAGGTGGAAAACCTTCATTTTTAGTGAGTGTGAATAAACATAAGCAGAGAAGCATTCAAACAGATACCAGATTCAAAATTTTAACTACCTCCTCATTAAATGAATTTTGCGTACATTTCCAAATTTCTGATTTTTGGCTTTTCTTAGTCTTCAATTTCACAAAAATTGGATGATGATTGTGACTACTGGCTTTTTAAAAAAGGTTTGATTTTTTTCTTTTAAGATAAACTTTTTTTTAATTTGACCTACAAATTCTTTTTTATTGCTTATCAACACATAAAAACAAAAATTATGCATATTAATGGAATATTATGTCATTTTTCAATACAGGTACACATTCTATAAAGTTTAAATCATGTTAAACATATCTGTTTCCTCAAATATGTATCATTTCTTCATGGTAAAAACTTCTCAAATGCTTTCTTCTTGCTTTTTAAATGGTATTACTGTCGTCTATAGCACCCTTTGAAGCAATAGCACACCAGGACGTCTTGCTGTATCTAGCTGTAACTTGCTACTCACCGATCAACCCTTCCCTATACTTCCCTTTCTCCCATTGTCCCCTGCCTCTGGTAACCACCATTCTAATCCCAAATTCTAAAAGATGGATGTTTTTAGTTTCTACATATATGTGAGATCATGCAGTACTTATTTGTCCCTGTGTCTCACTTCACTTACTGTAATGATCTCCTGATCCATCCAAGTGTATGGATCTCCTGATCCACCCAAAGTGTATCCATCATGTGGGGTGATTTTCTTCACTGCACACTGGTATGGGAAATAGTGCAGCACTTAAGGCAGGTTTATTGATTTCTGTGAGCAGATAGGGTTAATAGTACTATTGTTGTAGTGCTTCTGCAACAGCTAAATAAGTAAAGGCACAAGGGTCCATTATACAGTAAAAATTTTAGAGATAAAATGGTATTAACCATGCTACATATTCTATCCCCTTCCACATGACTACTGATGATATTACTGCAACAGAAAGTAAATGGCAGAGAAGGGGCCAGAACGTTGTGCAAGTGCATAGCTCAATACAGTTTCAAAGGAAGACTATTAGATATTTTTCTTAGATTATGTGATAGTTTTGGATTGCTTCAAGTTCTCTTTGCCTTGACCAAGAAGACGACAAAAGATTGGGTCTGACTGATCCACATTAATAAATCTTTATTGGAATCCACACTTTGTGAGTGCTGAACACATGCTATTATTTTAAGGTTTTATGCACTCAGAATAAGTGAAATATTCTATCCTTAAAAAGAATTTACAGTTCTGAAATATTCACATATTTCTTCTCTCTGGTTGAAGTCAAGGTGAGATGAGAATGGAGATGAAATCCTTCCCTACCATAATCTTGAAGCTACACTGTAGGTGGAGTCAGCAGCCACTGGCTCTGATCCACTTACCTTTACTCATTACAAGTGATTCAGCTTAATTGAAAATTGCTAGCAGATACTGTTAGGAAGTAAAGCTATGTAGTGATTTGGTATAGTAGCAGGGACTTATAGGTCCTGTGTGCAACATAAAATTTTAATGAAATGGGCATTTAAAGATTATAATTATAGTATGTCTCATAGTATGTGATTAAGGTGGTAATTTATTTTTAGAAAATAAACCAGGACAAATGGGAGATCTGGGACTTTAAAATGGCACACAAAGAAAGAAAATGAGCTTGGATTTTACTAACAACGCATTGTAACATAAAATGAAGAAATATGTCTGCTAATGACGATGTAGTACACACCACAAAAGAACAAATTTCTTTGTTTGAAAAGCAGATAATATGGTAGATATTTAGAAATAAGACATACTTATCACTGACATAGACTCTGATATGCTTGAAGATTTGGTGCATACAATGATCCTAAGAACAATTTTTCTTTGAAATGTATTAGGGACAATGTGGTAGACACCCATTTCACTTGGGCTAGTCTCTAATCATTGCCATCTCATTTTGCTGGTCAGGGATCTCTTTAGGTGTGAGAAAAATTTGGCTCAGTTAGTATTTAAGGCACAGGATTCTTGTGCTCTGATGACCCCCTAGCACTAAGAACAGTGATAAGTTTATGGCTGATACTCTGCAACTAATTGCTGAGGAAAAAAAAAAAAAGACAGAAAGAGAGGAAAAGGCACAGCAAATGGAAGAAGAAAGGCATGGAAAGAATGAAGAAAGAAAGAAGGACAAAAGAAAGAAGAAAGGAAAGAGAAGGAAGGAAGAATGTAAGGAAGGGAAAGCAGAATTGATGGAGGAAGAGGAGGAAAAATCAAAGGATGACACAAGAGAGAAATTCTCAAGTTCTTGAAGTGATTCATCTCTGTATCTTTCTTTCTGTTGGATATGAGCAAAGACTATTTTCCTCTACTGACTGCAAAACTCATTTTATCGCCATGAAGACAATAAAGCATATAATGCATTTGGTCCCATGTATAATAGTTGAGAGATGGGAAGAATTCAACTTCTTGAGGACAAAATTGAGCATCTGATCCAAACCTGCAGACAGTCCTGCCTCTGAACTTGTTATTATGTGACAAAATACATTTCTATGTCGTGTAACTTGGCTCAGCAGTTCCATTTCTTGCAGCTGAACATTTCCTGTCACATAATGTCTGGATTACATGGTTGGAAGACAGATGACTCAGGCTGAGAGAAGATGGCATCTGGTGCCTCTAATGAGGTTCTGTGTAATCAGGGATAACAACAGGGACAACGATACTCTTCTCTGGTACTGCGTGTCAAGCACATGTGTGAAGTATATCCCGATGTGAGTCAGACATGGTGGGCATTATTATTGTCTGTGTACAGACACAGAAATCAAAGCTTAAAAAATTATGGAAGTTTTGTGGGCTACACAGTGACTAAGAGGATTGTTCTAAAATAGTAATTCACATCTACTGGGTTCTAATAATCAAGATTTATGCCCTTAGACTGCACTCTACTTGTCTTGTTTTAGTCTGATTTTTGGAGAGCTCCCTTTGCAGTTCATGTGCTTTACTTAGAATAAAATAAAAATAAAGCTTCAACTTCTCTGTACATGCATCTCATTTTCCAAATCTCCCTGACAATTCATGAATAGACTTAAGTACTCAAATTTTTAACATCTTGATACTCATGTGTGGTTTGAATTAGAAAAAAAAAACAGTGTTTCAATGCACACCTGTATAATATTGTTGATTTGAAAAATCTGGTATAAGGAAAATATGCAGAATAGAGCAGAAACAAAGATGAAGGAAATCTCCAAACCAACCAGTGATATGATGGACATCTAGAAGATACAAAATAAATTCCGTCTACTATGGAAAAAGTTAAAAAAGACTAGAGATCTCTATTTATTCATGATTCTTGCTTTTAGTACTCTCAGTATTTTCATCTTGCCTGTGATTCCTTCTAGTCCTTTTTCCTGATTCCCGTTAATGAAAAATGCACTATGACATGATAATATTAATGAAGACACTCTCCCAAGTAAACATGTGTGAAAGTACCTTGAAAAAGATTTCTTATTCCACAGAAAAAGTTTATGGTATTTGGGAAATCTATGGGAAACAAGCTACATCCACCTTCATGACAATTTCTGGAATATCTACATTTTCACTGTGGTCATGGCTGTCCTCTTTATTCTACTTTTCTTTCTCAGTCTGTTTCAATTTGTTATTAGCTGTAATATTTTTTAACCGTTTCTTGATGTTGTAGATTGGTAACTGGTGGTCAACTTAAACACAAGCTGAACTGAATCAGCATGGTGCCAAGCACAAATGGCCCACCGGAGGACTGTTGCCAGCCTAAAAATGAGACCTGGAGAGGAAGTGTAGCATTGTGGGTTTTCCTAAGTGTTATTGTTTGGAACCGTTGGTTCTCATGGAGGAGCTTGTCATACTGGTTCACCTGATATGAACTCGGCTGTTATCACTAGAGGAGCTCGGGACCTTGTTGAGAATAGATGTGGTTCACTTTGGGGGAGCTCCGGTCCTTATTTTGAGCATTGTTTCCTGGCTCCAGAGGGAAGATGTGTGCTGTGTAATAGCCAGGAGAAGTTTGTCATGCTGGCTTGCTGATAGGTACTTGCCTGTTCTCACCACCGGAGGAGCTCAGGACCTCATTATCGCTGAGGATGGCTGTGGTGTTTTCCAGGAGTGTCCCAGTCCTTATTTTGAACGTCATTTCTTGGCTCCAGTGCAGAACCCTCAACCTATTGGCACAGATTCTAAACCCCTCTGGCACAGACTTTCTAGCTTCCACCACTGACCTTTGGGGCTTCCTACTACAGATCCATGAAATAGATTTGCTTGTGTTATTGTCATGGGCTCTAGGTCTTCAGCTGGACTCTTGGAGGACTCATGGAGGACATTGTGGGATCCAGGACCTCTGCTGGATTTTCTAGGTCTTTAGTGTTGTGGGTAGATTTCCTGCACTTTCTTTGTTTTTGACTCTTTGGGTGATCATTATGAATAGTACTATAAATTATGTGTCTCGTATGTAATTGTTCTCCTTTCAACCCCTGCCTACAATACCTGATACTCTTATAAAAATGTATTTACCTTTTTATAGTGTTAAATTATTGTTATTCATCTATTCAGATAATATTTATTGCTAACATATCAAGCAATATGGAAGCTGTGTTTAAGAAATACAGAGCTAAATTAGGCAGTTTTTCTCAAACGGCACCTAGATTGTGGGGAAGACCAATATATGGCTAGAGACTGAAAATACAAACTGTTAAATCCTACAAGAAAGCTAGGTAGTAAAAAAATCATTAAAGAACTCCGAAGAACACTTACCTCTGCCTTGAAAAGTGGGAGAAATCTTAAGTAGCTAATTCCTCAGCTGATCCTCAATAAATGAACAGAAGTTTGGTACATACTGAATACAGTGAATGGAAGGACGGGCATCCGAGGAGGATGGAGTAGCATGGGAGAAGGCATGAGAGAGGGAAAGGAGGTACCATGGTCTCACTAGAATCAGACTTTGTAAGAAACTAAATACTGCAAGTGGTCTGGTCCAGTCTTATAATTATTATCATGTCATCAACGGAGAAACTAAGGCTTTTCAAATTTAAGTCATTGTATTTGCTGAATTCTATAATGTTTACTCTTCTTCAGTCCAAGTGTCTTTCTGTCTTTCTTTTCTTTCTTTGTTTCTTTTTTTCTTTCTTTCAACTTATGATACCAAACCTATCAGGGAGTCCATTGTATCACAATGACTCAGTAAATATTGAATAAATACATGAATCAATGAAAGAAATTAATTATTTTTCTTTATAATTAATGTTATTTTTCTTTATAATTTTAACACAAATTTGTGCAAATTCATGTAGGTCCCTAGTATAATCACAGTTCATATCAAAATAATGCAGTTTGTGGGAAAAATTTCTAAATTTTTATAAAGTGTTAGTTTCAGAAGAGCCAAGAAGTCTAAAAGAAACAAAGAGAAAGAAATGTGGTCTAGAGAAGAGAGTGAGAGAGCTGTACAAACTGATAGGGAGCTGGGGCCTCTATGGTGCTTAGTTGGTATCACGGAAGAACAACTGTGGGGAAAGAAAGAGACTCTGTCATGTCTGCTAAACAAAAACAAAAGGATGGGCAAGAGAAGAAAAGGAGGAGGTAAAGGAGCTAGAGTTGAAGGGGAGAGAAGAAGGAATGAGGAAGAGAAGGAGGAGAAGAGCTGGAGAAGAGAGTAAGTAGAATAAAGGGAGAAAGAGAAAGAAGGAGAAGACAGGGAGGGGAATATGGAGGATGGAAGGGCAGGTGGGGGAGAGAAGGGGCAAAATACTCAGAGATCAGAGACTTCCCATCTGTGCCTTTCTATGTGCTCATTTACCATTTGGATTTTCTTTTTGTGACTCTTAAATGCCATTCAAATAATTTGCTCATTTTTCTATATGGATTCTGACTTTCATATTGATTTATAGAAGCATAGATGTTCTTTATATATTCTTTACCACAGTTACATTATCAGTTGCAGATTCCAATTTCTAATTTGTCCTTTTCTTTAGGTGTCCTTTGATAAATAGAAGTTCTGATTTAATTAAATTCAAATTTATCAATCTTTTTTCTTTACACATCATGTTCTGACTTCTTTGAAAAATTATTCCTTTCCTGAGGTCATAAAATATTATCCTACTTTGTATTCTAAAAACTTTGTAAGCTTGCCTTACACATTTAGAAAATTAATACACCTATACTTTATTTTTGTTTACTTGCAAAATACTGTGTTCTGTGTCTATGATGAAAGTTATAAATCACTGCAGATACTCAAATAGAGTGTTTGTTTATATAATCTATCAGAAATGTGTTGTAAAGAATCAGGAGCCAAAGGAAGAAGGACTCTAGTGCACCTGAAGTGAAAAGGCGCTGTTCCCCAGACATCATGAAGCTGCCTAACACCGTTAGACCGAAGCTCAAAATCCACAGTCAGCTGAGGCCCCTTTGATACTGGAACTGAGTGAGACACCAGGAGCCCACCTCCTACTGCTGCTACCGATGATGTTGAGCCTGACATGAAGTAGATACCTTAGTAACAGAGAATGCAGATTTTAAAGAAAGATACTGGCTATTATCTTCCTTCTTTGTAGTTTTTATCTAGTGTTTCTCAAAGGTAGAATCTTACAGAAACCCTTTCTAAAGGGAGTTTAACCCTTGGAAAGTGTAGCTAAGATTCAAGATTTAACAGTCCTGTGACCTGGATGTAGATGTCCTTTCTTCACCATCTTTATTGGGGAAGAATATCCCTTATTCCCTGCTCTGCTGGATCATCAGGAGACGGAACCTGTCTTTGGGTTCTCTGTTGGTTTCATTTGTGTATTAGTACTAATATATTAAAAATTTAAGAGAGTTTTTAACTAGTCAAAATAATGTGTTAATCTGGTTCTTCATATATCATCAAAAATTTAGAGATAGTTATAACTAAAGCTAGAGGAATTTATGATAAAATGTCAGGCTCCATCAGTAAAGGGATCTAAGAGGCATTTGTGAGTCACAATTGCTATTCCTTAAAGATGGTTTCTAAACTCACCTGTCAGCTCTAATGCTCATGCTTTGATTATGCATGCCTTTGTATGCATACTTTGATTAAAACTGATTCTTGGCTAGAGGATACCAAACCCCAAGTAATCATACAGATAAAACCAATAACAAATATGTTAGATTTCTTTTAGATTCCTTTTACTGGGATCCATCAGATCTTGTCCAAAGAAAAGGTTATATGACACATATTGAGATTTTAACTAACTATATTCAACAGGCCTGAAATGACACAGCTTCTGGTCTGTCTCCTAAAAGAAGAAGTAAAAATAATGAGATGGGCCATCTTCCCAAACCAGACGGTATTAGACATTCTACCAGCAGTACAGGAGATACATATAATTGTAAAAGCTGAGTCTTGTGTGTATATTCCTGATCCTACTGCTAATATCTCAATAGCTGTTCAAGATATTAGATGACAAATCAATGACATGTCATGCTCTAAAATTCACTGGACCTTACACTTATCCTCCTTATGGGAAGCCATTACTATTTCTTCTTGGTGGAAATCTTTGTTAGCTGTACTTATAATTATCCTGTTGATTCTATTGTTTGGCCCATGCATACTTGTTTCTTTGACTTTGTCTCCTCCAGACTTAAAGCTGTATGCCTACCCAAGATGAAAATGCCTGGTATCTATTGAAGGCCTTTAGATAGACCCTCTGTAGAGTATCTCCAACTGCTGATCAACAACTATGACTCCCTTCAGTCTGAAGAAGTCAGTTCTGGTCACTGCCCATTACTCCCTCATGGAAGTTCAGGTTACTTCTTCAGAGAGGGAAATGTTATAGGCAGCTGAGTTAAATATAAATATAAATATTATAGGCAGATAGGGCTAGGCCCTTGAAAGATCCAGTGAAGAATATCAGATACCTTGCAACAATGGGGGAAAACAAACACCTCCAACTGTGGGCTAGACCTCAAGACAAAAGACAAAACAAATGCAGTCACACCATAATGTAAACACCAGGGCTTCATATTCTAAATAGGTATCCATCATCTTGAGGAAGCTGGGAGTCACTAACCCAACCTCCTACAGGCAAAGACCCAATTCTGTATTCATGTCCGCTTGCTATGTGACTTGCTTCCCCATTGAATTCCAATTTAATCAATTTTACCTGAGCAATTACACTTGTAATTTTTGGTTGACCAGAGTTCTGTCCCACCTCATGCCTGCCTGCCTTGTGAGTTACCATTTTTCCCCACCTTGGACCCACCTCAACTCATGGTCTTGCTCTGTAAAAATCCTTAGAGAAGCTGGGGTCCTCAGTAACTCACTAAGGACCCCTTTTGTCTCTCTCTCAGACAGAAGTTTTCTTTTTCTCAATAAATATATTCTGCTTTAAAAAATATCTTTTTATAAGTTTTGATATTTCTAGAGTTCTATAATTGTTCCTCTAAATGTTTTCCCTATACTTTGGCAAGTTTATTTGTATGTGTTTAAAAAATCTCTTTCAGATATTTTTGTATTTGTTAGTGTTACACAAAAATGTAATTGATTTTAATTTTTTAATTTTTTTATTTTAAAGAGAATAAAAAGAAACAGAACAAAGCAGATCAGAACAAAACAATGCAAGCAACACAGGATTTCAAAACAAGAAAACAGGAAATCAGCAGTGGCTGCCACAATGTCTCTTGTTTTCTTCGATATAGTTGTTCATATCTTCACACACAATGAACTCAAACAAAACAAAATAGTATAAAAGCAATCAAAACAGAAGAATGAAAGGATTATAGGCCTTCAAAACCAGACAATAGGAAAATCAACAATGGTTACCATAATGTCTCTTGTTCTCTTCAAAATAGCTGTCCATACTACCACACATCTTGACATCAAATAATGCAAAACAGGCTAAAACCAATCAAAACAAAGAATAAAAGCATTATTGGATTTCAAAACAAGATGATAGGGAATCAGCAATGGCTACCTCTCATTTTCTTCAAAGTAACTGTTCATATCATCACACATAATAAAATCAGTTTTTGTAAACTCTTTATAAGTTCCAGGCATGTATAAGCCTATACATGTACATCTATCCTTTCTGTATTAGAAGGAAAAACAAAACAAAACAAAATACAAGAAAAACAAGAAACAAAAGAGACAAATAAATAACAATAATGAAGAGCCCTAAACAATAACAATAGAGGCTTTCAAAACAAGATGGTAGGAACATAACTAAGGTTGTTATTTTGCATAGTTATCTTCAAAAGAATTACTCAGATTACCAGACATAAACACGCATATTTTAATATTTATTTTATATCAAGTAACCTTGCTATATGGTCCAGTTAATCCCTAGATCTTCATAAAGCAAAATCAATTATCAAGGAATGTATTGGAAAATTTCAGTTCAATTGAAGTTTATACTGAAACATAGTGTGCTTCTTCAAGCAGTACTAAAATAGTACAAATGCAATTTACTTACTCTTACCTTTCAGCTATCCATAGCTAGCATTAAAAACACCTGTCAAAGCTATTCATTATTGTCATATGATAAATGCACAAAGCAATTCTTAGGTTAACAATGATTTCTTCTGACATCTCCTTTTTCAGCTTGTTATAAATTCTTTCTCATGTCAGACTTCACATTGTCATTATGAGAGATGATGGACTAGCTGTGATCATCTGCTGAAACTTCTGAATTAAAAGTAATAATACTCTGGAGAGAGAGGGGGAGATATAGGAGGAAGGAGAGAGAGAAGAAAATAGAGGAAAAAACAGGTTTTCTCTAAAGACTAAGATGTATTTTTAAAAAATCCTCTAAATGTACTCAATACTTCAGAGAAGTGTTTGTCTTGTTTAGAAGGTTGAATTATTTCTTAGGGAAAAGACTTTTGTGTACAATACCACTAGCATGTAATATTGTCTCCGACTATTAATTGCCTGTTATGTCTCCACTAGTTCTCAGTTCTATTGTCCAATGTAGTTGCCTTAAACTTTGTCTAATAAATGACAACTCTTTTTGGAGCTTTGGGGCCAATTCCATTATTTAGAGGCCTGATTTTCTTATTAGAGACAGTAAAATAGTTTCAACCATATTCTTATTATTTTTTAAAATACCAAATTGGAGTGCAGTTTGCCTGTTTATGATTAAAATTCCACCAGTTTTGGCAGGAATTTCAACACTAATGGATTGAAACTGGCCTTTCTCTTTGGTATTTGTTCCCAAAATTCACTGTATTTTCCAACAGAGTTGGTAACGTTAACTGGAATCATGAACGGGTTGGCCTGGTGGCAGTTTCTCCCTAAGTTTACTCAAGGTTTGCATCACTGTAGACAACTGTCTTTTTCTAGAAGCCACAGTGTATCTTCCCTCATTTTTGTGTGCAGGAACTATGAGAAGAAAAGGGCGGCAATTTCCTCTGGTGGTGACATGGCACCCAACAGTATCTCAAATTGCCTAAAATAAGCATCAGAAAGTTTCCCCAAAATTCTGTGATTTCAAATGAATTTCATGAAACATCAATGCACTAATACATGAAACTAAAGTTTCATTTAAATTTCATTTATTACACTGTTTTGTCTTGTTCCACGGTTATTGTAGAAGGAATTGACTGACTTTGATTCTTTGTTATAGTTTATTAAACTGAAGGTATCTTTCAATTTACTATGTTAAAAACATAGAAAAGCAAGAAGCATTTTTTTTTTGGTACCAGGAATCACACTCAGCACCTTGTGTTTGCCAGGCTGGTACTTATGTCACTGAGCTATATCCCTAGTCCAGCATGTCTTTTCTGAGTGAGACCTATTGTGCATAAAACCACTGATAAGTACTATTTCAAAAACATTCCTTTCCCAGTAGCACAATATCTTAATTCATCTCTATCCGAGAAAGAAAAGGAATAGCCTTTTGTTACCTCCTTAGGTCAGTGGTTTGTAGCCATGGGAGAGTTTGCAACACTGAGGGGATAAGAAACAATCTCTGAGCACAACTGTGTTTGTCATAGTTGAGGTTAAGGAGTGACTGGCAGGAATGGGTAGGAGCCAGGAATGCAGCTGAGCATGGTGAAAGACACGAGACACGGGCAGCCAAGAACATGTCAATATTGCTGGGGTTAAAGCATCCTGCTCTAGGTTTTTCAGTGTGGTGTTGGATTGGACGGAGACCACTGAGTTGCTGGAAGTGCTTGATTTCTTAATTTTGAAATCTCATTTTTCCCATTGAAACATTCTTTGATTCCTAAACCCAGTCTTCATAATGTTGGAATACTGTTTGCTTGTGTATGTTGAATACAGGTCCCTTTCCTGACTGGACCACAGCTGTTTTGCTATAATCCTTTCATTTTATTTATTTTGGTTTTTAAAAAGAGAATAAAAAACAATAAAAATGATACAAGATTTCAAAACAAGATGATCAGAAATTAATGGTTATTACATTGTATATTGTTGTCTTCAAAATAGTTGCTCAGATTATCAGATAAAGGCATGCAAAATGGGTCAAACAATATAAGCACTGTTTCTTTCAATGAACTAATAGAATGAGTAGTAGAATTATCTCAGTTATCTTGCATGTATATATATATTCCCCTTCCTCCTTTTCTCCTTTCCCCCATCCTAGTTGTTCTTTCCTTTTGAGCAGTTTCTTTCCCTTCACAGTATCTATTGTACATTTTGTACCTTATTTAGTCTTTCAGTTTCTTACACTAGGGAGACAATACAATGTGAGTCTAATTTATTTCACTTATGAGTATGGTCTCTAGTTGCATCCATTTGCAGGGTCTTGCTTCATAGTTCAGGCTGGCCTTGAACTCACTGTGTTACCCAAGCTGGCCTTGAGCTTGCCATGATCCTCTCAACTCAGCCTCCCTGAGATCATAGGCATGTGCCACCTTGCCGTCTTTTAAAAATTTTTTTTCAAACTGATCTTTCAGTCAGAAATGAAGTTTTTATATTCCCATCACCTCTGGTCTTTCTTTGGAACAGTAATCTTATACATTGTCTCTTTTGTTGTAAATACCTTTAGTATCTCATGCACAAGCATACATATATTCTATCTGCACCTTATTGACCCTTTTGCTATGCTACTATTTATCAAAATGGATCATGTGCTATGCCACAAAAAGCATCATAATAAATTTTCAGAAGTAAAACTCTTAAGAATCAATCTCTGATCATAATAATTTAATCTGAAAGTGAACAATTAAAAATTAGAAAAGACTCAACTCTTCAACCTTAAATTTCTTGGCACACATGACATGAAAAAATTAAATTTCAAACTATACAGAAATCAATGGAAATATGAATAATTTGGATGAATGTCACATACCTAAAACATACATTTGGAATCAGTTGTATGTCTTTAAAAACTGTTAATTGAAGAAAGACATGAAAGTGGATCAGTAATCACCTTAACATAATGCACTTAATATCACTTTAGAGAATGGAATCAATAAAAATAAGAGCTGAAATTAATTAAATGTAAAGGAAAAAAGTAAAATTTATTGGCTAAGCTATAAAAATAGTCTAAGTCAAGGGCATCACAATCCCTGACATGAAATCACAGTATGAAGCTACTGTGATAAAATCTACATGATATTGGCAAAAAGCAGACCTGAGGATCAATGGAACAGAACAGAGGTTGCTAATGCAACTCCAAACACACTCAGCCACCTTACCTTTGACTAAGGAGTCAAACATATCCACTGGAAGAAAGATAGACTCTTTAATAAACGGTGCTGGAAAAACTGGTTTTCCATATGCCAGAGTAAAACTAGACACATGTCTATCACCATGCGCTAAACTGAAGTTAAAATGGATCAAATATCTAAATATTAAAACAGAAATACTAAATTTACTGGAACAGAAAATAGGAAGAAATCTTGAAGACATAGGTGTAGGCAGAGACTTCATGAAAAAACTCCAGATTGCATGGGAAATACAACAAAGAATCTTCACATGGGGTCTCACCTTATCAAAAGGCCTTTGCACAACAAAATAAATCACCAACAGAGTAAAAAGACAACCCACAGAGTGGAAAAAAAATATAGCCAGTTGTCCCTCAGACAAAAACTTTATATCTAGAACATAAAAAAGTTAAAAAAAATTAGGTCCTCAAAATTCAAAGACCCAATCCAAAAATGGTCATCTGAGATGAACATAATTTCTCAGATGAAGTAATAAAAATGGTAAATAAGCATGTGAAAAAATTTTCAACATCACTGATCATTTGAGAGATGCAAATTAAGACAACACTGAGATTCCATCACACCCCAGAAAGAATGATTATAATCAAGAAATCAACCAATAACAAAGGCCAAAGGGGCCATGGGGAAAAGGAAATTTTCTCCATTGCTGATGGGAGTGTAGACTTATGCAACAACTGTGGAAATCAGTGTGGAGATTTCTCAGAAAAACTAGGATTAGAGGTTGCATTCCACCCAGCTATTCCCCTTCTGAGTGTCTTCTGAGAAGAATTAAAAACATCATACCATGGTGATACATGTGCATCCATGTTCATAGTAGCACAATTTGTAATAGCTAAATCTGGAAATAACGCAAATGTCCATCAACCAAGGAATGGATAAAAAAGATGTGTTTTTTTAATATAATGGAATACTACTCAGTCATAAAGAAGGATAAACTTGAGATTTTTATAGGTAAATGGATACAACTCAAGAGCATACTCATATGAAATAAATCAGACCCACATATGTAAACATCGTGTTGTCTCACTAGTATGAGAAATTGAAGAAGAAAACAAGATCCAAAATATACAATAGATATTGGGAATAGGGAAGAAACTGTCAGAAAGAGAAGAAAAACTGTGATGGAAGAATGGGGAAAAAAAGGAAGGGAAAAAGAATATATATATATGTATATATATATATATATACACTAGAATACACAAGATGGTTAAGATAGTTATACAGTTAGTATTACTTAGTTCATTGAAAAGAAAGGTTTGTGCTAATATTGTTGGAACGATATTCATGCCTATATCTTCTACGCTGAACAACTATTATGAATATAATAACACATAATATATTAATTATTGTTGTTCCTCTAATAGCCTGTTTTGAAACTCTGTTTTATTATTTTTAATTTTTCTTCTTTAAATAAATGAAAGAAAAGTTAGAAATTCTTAGAGAAAAATGAAAATAAAAGCACGACATTGTAAAAAAAAAAAGGTCCAAAGAAAATTTGTCCAAAGACTACCCAAAGAAAGATAAAGACTATTGTTGTGGTTAATTTGACCAACATAATTCCAAAATTGTGTATTGAAACCTGACTCCCAATGTGATAATATGAAGAGGGTATTTTTTTATTTTAAATTTTTTTATTTTAAAAAGCAAAACAAAAAAGGATAGAAATGATACAGAATTTCAAAAAAATAGGAAATTAACACTAGTTAATATAATGTGTATCATATCTTACAAGTAGCTGCTCAGGTTACAAGATTTAAGCATGAAAAAAATGATCAAAGTGCTCAATATGAAGAAGGTATTTAAGAAATTATTAAGTTATGGAGGATTTACCCTTGCTAGTGGGATTAATACCCTCCCAAAAGTGGTTTGAAGGACCCTCCTGGTAATGTAAGGACACAGTAGAAATTATTCCTTTTGAAGTAGAGAGCCAGTACACCAGACACTAAATCTGCTGGAACCTTGATTTTGGAATCCATAGCCTACAGAGTTATGAGTAACAGATTTCTATTGTTTATAAATTACTGAGATTAAGGTATGTTAGAGTAAGCCTGAATCAGATAATGTGGATATGAATGGGTGATACATAAAAGAATATTTTAAAATGTAAATGTAAAACTTGGTACTGCTAGGGCAATAGAATACAAATGTAAACAATAGTGTATTATTCATTTGCCTGTAAGTTCAGCATATATATATATATATATATATATATATATATATATAATTTATCTCTATGGAGATGTAAGGAAAAGGCTCTCTTATACATTGTCAGTTGGACATAAATAGCAATTTAGCATTTCTTAGTGCATTAGATGAGACATTTCTAAATAAAAAATGACATTTTTTTGTCCAATTCCACTTCAATAGATACATATTATACAAACGCATTCCTGAATATGCAATTGCTTTATCCAGTATACTTGAGTGAGCGGGGTCCTGTTCCTGTTCTCGTCCCTCAGAGGGCCCAGGCCTGCCTGCCTTTCTCTGTGGGTAAAAAGTTGCCAGGGTAAGAAGCTGTGTGACCAAGGAGCCTGGGACCCTTCTCCTCTTCCCTTGGTCACACTCTATATACCTGTAATTAAGAACTCTCTGATGCATGACCCAAAGCAGTTTCCAGGTCCTGAATGGACATTTCCCTCAGTTTGTCCTCTCTCAGTACCTCTAGGCTCAGAGAGTGACCACCTGAAAGGTGATGATAGGAAGAGAGCTTATGACAACAGTGCAGATGCGTGATGTTGGAGTGACCGCGTGAAAACATGCAGGGCCAGTTGTGTGAGAGCTCTCTCCCAAGGCTGAGGCAGCTGGAGGGCAAAATGTCTGAAATTAAGAAATTTAGTTTGGTTTTCAACATCATTCAGAGGGTATATTTGACAAAGTAGGAAGATAAAATCCACTTTATTAATAGGCTATTAGCTTGGTAAGCTTAAATATTAAGTGACCCTCCATTCATATTCTTTCCTCAGGTTAACAAATATTAATTATGGATCTTTGTGCAATGATAAAGGTTTGAGAACATTTGTGTTCATTATTTTAATTCATACCCTGATTTGCCACAAGACAGTAATGACTAAGTAAAACATGGATAGTAAAGTAAAGGATATCATGCAGTCATTAAAAATAATTTGTGCTTACATATGGACTTGGAAAGTCATATGCTAATTGATAAAATGTTGTAGAACCAGTGATTCATGTGATTGCATTAATATAAGAACCAAAGCTTTCAAAAAATCAGCAAAAGCTGTATACGCTTGGATAAAGATGAATTATTTCATACCAAAGTGATATTGGCTTTCTCAGAAATATGGTGTTGGGGTGAAAGTTTAAAAATATAAAAATGCTTAAAATCAAGACTGATATTTTATAGGCATGCAATTTAAAGTTTTATGGTGAAAAATATTTTCATTAATTTTTTTATATTTAACAAGTTTATTAAATACCTAGAAGAAGACATAAATAGGCATTGCATAAACATGAAGTTTAAAGTCCCTTATATAAAATGACCTGGCATTTGGATGCAACTCACACACATCTTCCACATAAATTACCATCTCTCCATTACATATAATTCATAATACAACGTGGACACCGAGTGAATGTTCATATTGCATTGTCTAGAGAATAATGAAAGAAAAAGTCACTACATTTTCAGTAAAGAGACCATTTCTTTCTTTGCTGTCACAAGTGTCAGGATCGCTTTCTCTTTATTTCATCGCATACAGGAACTGCATTTCCTTCATCTTCTCAGGCATTCCTGGACCCTTACCAGGGGGCCACATCCCAGCTGCCGTCAGGAGCGCTGTGGGAATGCAGACTCGTGGCTGTCTCTAAGGAGAGTGCAGGGCTCTCTTTAAAACTCTGGTTTCTGATAGACAATGGGCTAAGACATTTTCCCAGTTCGTGGGTTTTCTTTTCACTCTGTTGGAGATTTCCTTTGACATGCAAAAACTTTTTAGTAAGATGAGATCCTAGTTGTTGATTCTGGGGAGTGTTTCCCGTGCAATTTCATTTTTGTTCATGAACTCTCTGCCTACTCCTATGTCATCAAGATTTTTACCTACTCTGTCTTTTAGTAAGTTTAGTGTCTCTGTTTTTATATTCAGATCTTTGATCTATTTTGACTTTATTTTAGTGTATGGTGATAAGCATGGATCTAGTTTTAGTTTATGGCATATAGAAAGCCAGTTTTTCCAGCACCATTTGTTAAAGAGGCTGTCTTTCTTCCAATGTACCTGTTTGGCCCCTTTGTCAAAGATGAGGTGGCTAAGTGTGTTTGTATTTGTGGCTGTATCTTTTAATCTATTCCATTGATCTTCAGGTCTGTTTTGATTCTAGTACCATGCTGATTTTATCACAGTAGCTTTGCAGTATAGTTTCAAATCAGGGATTGTGATGCCTCCTGCCTTCCCTTTGTTGCCCAGAATTGCCTTTTCTATTCTAGGTCTTTCCTGGTTCCAGATGAATTTCAGGAATGCTTTCTCTAGCTCTGTGAGGTGTGCAGGTGGTATTTTGATTGGGATTGCATTGAATCTGTATAATAATTTTGGGAGAATGGCCATTTTCACGACATTTGTTCTTCCTATCCATGAACAGGGAATATCTTTCCATTCTGTCTAAAACATATGAAGAATTAAAAGAAATCAGGCCCCTAAAATTCAAGGACCCAATCCAAAAATGGGCATCTGAGATGAATACACACTTCTCAGAGAAAGAAATACAAATGGCAAATAAATATATGAAAAAATGTTCAACATCCATGGTCATTAGGGAATTGCAAATTAAAACAAAGCTGAGATTCCATCTCACTCCAGAAAGAATGGCCAAGATTAAAAAATCAAGCAACAACAAATGCTGGAGGGGCTGTGGGGAAAAAGGAACTCTTCTCCACTGCTGGTGGGAGTGTAGACTGGTGCAACCACTGTGGAAATCAGTGTGGAGATTCCTCAAGAAGCTAGGATTAGAGATCCCATTCAACCCAGCTATCCCACTTCTGGGCATTTTCCCAGAAGAATTGAAAACATCATACCACAGTGATATCTGTGCACCCATGTTTATATCAACCCAATTTGTAATAGCCAGATCTTGGAAACAACCCAAGTGCCCATCAATCAAAGACTGGATAAAAAAGATGTGGTATTTTTATACAATGGAGTACTGCTCAGCTATTAAGAAAGATTGTATTGAGACTTTTATAAGTAAATGGTCACGACTTGAGACCATACTCATAAGTGAGATAAATCAAACCCACATGTGTAAATACCATGTTGTCTCCCTAGTGTAAGAGA